>JAQPZY010000717.1:225000-362386 GCA_029931535.1 Margaritifera margaritifera | reverse complement strand
TTCTTTACAAATATATGTACAAGTTTCTCCTTTTAATATCCACCTTGTCCTTTTATCTCAACCGATAACTAGTACATGTATAATAAGTATTCACTTAACTTCCAACTCGCCGGTAAAAGTAGACGGACTCGCGTCTTTATTCTCTTTGTAACAAAACTTAAAATCAAACAATCCAATCAGACTTAATCCAATCAACTAGAATTATTATTTTCGAAGAGTAAATTTTATAAATTTAAATGAATGATGTTTTACTTTACACATCAATGCCTTGAGCCGAATGGTTGATTTAATACAACGATCCATGGGTGCCAAAAACCAAGTGATTTTCTTTTGTATGATGATGATTCTATGAAATGCCTAGCTAAGCTAAACTTTTACTCCTTTTCTTTTTTATTTATTTTTTCATTTTTGTATGACGACTGGTCAAAATAACTTTAATTTATTTCCTTTTATTTAGTTTCATCCTTGGAATAAAGTATTTTTCAGTAATAGGTTCCAGGTAGGTTATTTCATACATACGTCACTGGATACTTTAATAACAAAAACAAAAACAAGAAGAAAAAAAATTTCTAACAATTAAGATGATTCTTTACTCGAGAAAACATTTCTGATTTGTTGTAATATTAATTTTTTCATGGAGATTATCTTCAGTTTTCAATTTAAAATAACATTTTCAAAAAGGACACCTTCAGTTTGATCCTTACGTTCAGATAACGTACAATATATTCAGAATCATTTTTTACTGAAAACCTGAAGTATATTACAGTGCATGGTAGAGTTTGTTGGGGATTTTTGGATTTTTTTTTTTTTTTTTTTACAAAATAACGGTACCACCTTGGCCAATAGTAAAATGCATTTTAGGGTCTGAATTATACGGCTGCTGTTAACTGATCTGTTTCAGTTTGCAGCAAGAATACCCGTACTGAATCAGCTTATTATATACAAAACAATAAAGTAAAAAAAATATAATTTAAAATATATAAATAAATAAATAACTGCTAGCAAGTATTAACTTGATTTACAGTTCCATTGTGTCGCGGCTGTCAATCCCTCTGACTCACGTTCAAATCTCGCCAACAACATCGCGTGAAATATAAATTACAAAAGAAAAGAGATCCATAGTCCTTCTCTTGAATGGTCGTCTTTAAGCTGAGATTCCAATTATGATATCAGATTTCCACTTTTCTATGAAGCACAATACATGTTCCAAAAGTATGTTTTGGTATTGCTCGTCGTTGTCGATGCCTTACCATCAGCAACAAATGATAGTTTTGCTACTTGTGTTTAACAAAGAACAGGTGCCTGCTTTTGTAGGCTGATGTGATTGATTAATTGACTATAGACAGAATATATTGATAGAGTAATTAAGACGAACGGATTCGACAGACTAATTAACACGAACAGATTTTCGCGAGTTAATATATTTCCATTGGCAACAAAAATATTGCTTGGCTACAGTTTCACTATATAAATTCTACAAACAGCTTACTTTAATTTGATCTCGCTTCTATTGTTATAATTACCCTGGATAATGGTACCAATTTCAAATCCATCTGGTCAATGCGCCAAAATATTTTTGTCACTAGCTTTAGAAACTGTATATAAAAGATTCATATCCATTTTAATGGCTAGAATAGACCATCTCCAAGTCTCTTAGTGATTACACACCTACATTGCTCACTTGATCCGCTCTGTCAACACAGCCGGAGGGAAAAACTATAGTTATACATTGCATCCAGGTATATGTCGCGATGCATGGATAGACCTGTCATGGAAATGCTATAAAACTAACTCGCAGGAAAAGGGCGAGTGGAAAAAGAATAAATAAACCCCATTACTTTAAAGGATGGTGCACTTCGTACCGTTTCAAAAATTGGCAATGTCATCAAAATTTTTGAGGCCACGGTAACTCATGAGCCCCAAAACGGGTCCTTGTTGGCTTTACGGAACTGCAATGACAAATATTCTTTCAAAATGGTACGTGAATATAATTTTAACGAGACACTTTCCGAACGTAGTGTCTTATTTTACCTACACTTACCTACCATCCTCCAATCACAAGACAATCTGAATTAGAACCGAAACGTGAGACCTGAAAAAGAAATTCTTCCTAATTTTCTCGATCATTATTTCTAGTCGTAGTAGCTACTACTAGTGAGACTTGTAAAAATAACATGAGGCTATCTGTTCTCGTACATTTTTGAAACATCAACAAAAGCAATATAAAACGTACGTACGTATGTATGCGGTTTAACGGCACATAAACACAACCATAGCTACTTTATGCTGAGAATATTTTAGGTATCCCCTAAAAAAACATACAAAGAAAGATAAAGGGTTAAAAAAAAGTCCTGAAACTACAAAGTCACTCTCTTTATATAAACCACACACTGTTAAAAAGGTTGCCTTCATTGGCATTGCCTTAAGACACGCAGGAGGGCACCCCAGGCTTATCCTACATCCCCAGGCCCGCAGGGATGCAACATGTTTAAGAATTTCTTTATTATAAATATGAAACAATTACCTTTCCAAGGAGTCTTCCCCGTAGATATGTTGTATCCGTCGAAGAGTCATAGATTATGTAGTTTGGATCAAAATTACTTATATTCACGTTTGCCCCATCCTTATTAATCTCCCGGGGACGTCTTGTAATGATCCCAGGTCGAGCTGTCCTTGTTTCCTTCATAGGGGCGTGTATGTTGGGGTAAGTGAACGTAGGTCCAGGAGGAAGCTTGGTTGACAAAATGTCCACTGACATGAATCCTCAAGTTGTGTCTCCTTTTTGTGAAGTTGGCTTGATTATATCCCACTAGTGAACTCATGTGTTTTACCACAACAAAAGCTCCTGTTAATTTCTCATTGAGCTTGTGTAGTGAACTGGACAAATTATGGACACCGACTTCTACCGAGTCAGAGCATTGGAAGTGGGTCTAGTTTGAGGCATTCACCCCTTTATCTGTGCGAAACAGCTCACTTGTATATCTACTTCATGAAAGGGGATAGAGCTATCGGTCTCCCACGTGATTTTCCTTGCTCGTCTCGACGATTTTATCAACAAAGCTCTGAGGTGGTAGACTACTATTCATTTACCTTAAATCGAAGTGGGAAACTACACAAACACTCCACAATTTGTAGAAGCCTTTCGTCTGGATATTTTTTTTTTCCTCGTCGTCTTTTGTTGTCAACTCTGATGTAATTGCTAGTCTCGTGTCTTCAGCTGTAGCACGTTTTATACAAAATTTCCTGTAAAATACGAGACACATGTGACCAAGTAAGTACTCGTGCTTAGCTAGTCTTAGACTAACAATAATTCATAACTACCAAGGAGCGTTAATTCAATCATCCGGCATACATCGAAATATGTCACCGCCAGTGGGTTTTATACTTCACGCATCAGCTGCGTCTACGACCATGAATGAACTTTCCCACAGCCAAATACAAACTTAATTGACCCGTACTTGAAATACCAGATGTGAAGAAGACTGGAGCAGTGCTTGGATTGAAAAAGATTTAAGTAGAGCTAAGGTTTCAGAAAATTGATCCGTTCTTGCAAGTTTACTGCGTTTTTAGCACTTTGATCAAAAAGGAAGATACAGAATTTGACACATTTTTATTGACTTATGGATACTGGATATATAAATATATTGGCCCTCAAGGGGGGTACAACTTTCGAAATTGGAATGCCAGTGGCATTCTGTTAGAGGTCTTGGAATCCAATGTCGTTCCAAAACAAGAGTTCAACCATACCTCACTCTCTTTAGTCACTAGAAATATCATAATACAGCAATGGCAAAAAAATATCCAATGATGTAACCTCATACTTACTTTTGTTGCCCCCCCCCCCCCCCCATTAAATCTGTCATTTTGAAACTTTATACCTCGTCTCAAACACTAAAAGAGAACGTACCGTCTGAGTAAAAAGCCTGTTTTAGAAATATCTTTAAACTCGGTGATCGGAACACCCATTTGATTGCATGCACACCTACCCCATGCCCGTGATTCCTGAAACAAACACTGAAGACACCACAGTTGTTGATATCGAACAGCACGTGGACTCTAACAATGCTTTATAATGAATTAATCAAATAAAACAAGAAAGAAAGAGCAATGCAACTCACTGCCTAACCAAGTTTCGTTCTTTGTTTTTGTTTTTTGTTTTTTGTTTTTTTTTAGGGGGGGTGCTGGGGAGGGGGGGGGGAGGCGGGCAAATAAACACAAGTACATTATTTTGTACCGAGACAAGTGGAGTTAAGTGCCTTGCTAGCCGACACAGGCTGATCTAATGGTAGGATTCGAACCCGCATCCTTTCGGTCACGACACCGGTACGCTAAGCACTGAACCACCGCGGTTCCTTAAGTTTCATTGTGGTATCATGCAGTAACCATAGATACAATTACACGTGTTTAAATATAGGTCTAAAGCAAGAGTGTCAAACTCATTTTCTATTTCGGGCCAGATTTGATATAAGTAATAATAAATAATAATAACAAATAATGAGTCTGACTGTATGGTTTCCGGCCCGCGGGCTGTATGTTTGACACCCCTGGTCTAAACCGTCCAATACTTAGCCTAATATAGCTATAATAATTACACACATATAAAAGACAGTTTAAGGACATTTTCCGGGTGTATTTTTAAATCCACAAGTACCCACCCCACCCCCCTTACACACAGAACAAGAAGCGAAAAGCGACAAAAGAAATATTGCGAGGTAGAGATTCATTTTAGGTGGGTTGTATTCCAGCAAAACATGTCGATGTACATTTATTCGTGTTACTATTCTACAATAAATATACTAATATGCGTTCTCTGTGTTGACAAGGGTTTTAATACTGGAAGTCCCCAAAATAATGTTAGTGTATACTTGACATAAAAAATCGTGGAATCCAAAGCAAATTTTTACATATTTCTGATAGGGTCAAAGAGAAACCCTGTTTATTGTCAGCAATTGATTTTCTACCTCCATATCGTTTAGGCGTGATCTAACGCTGTATAGGGTCTGTATGAAAAGACTACATTGGCAGAATTAATTCTAATCGGGTGGGGATGGGGGTAGGTAGCGAGGGATAGCGACCGCACTCTTCTCATAAATAAACATGAAGTAAAGAAGGGGTTAAGCATGCAATATGAAGGGATGTGTGTAGGGGATTTTTATAGCACAACTCGAGTACAACGGCAAGGAACACTCGACCCGCATAATTTCTCAGTATGTCTTTGTTTTCCATAATCGATACCCACCCCACCCCCGACACCTTTTCTGAACCGATTTTGTAAGAGTCCAATTTCAGGATTAGCCTAATGTCTATGATTTTGAGAGAGAGAGAGAGAGAGAGAGAGAGAGAGAGAGAGAGAGAGAGAGAGAGAGAGAGAGCTGTAACGATCAAACTGTTTATCTCTTGGCTTATTCTTTGGTAGGGTCTACTTGTTTTTTTACAGTACGGCATATGAAGTCTATGATTTAGGCTAAGCATACATGTGGTGTTGCAATGCAACACCAGATAAAGTGTTATATACATGTCACATATTAAGTGTCTCATACACATATTGATTTGTTTATACACTTGACAAACATAATAATAATAAATCTCAATTTACAATTGCAACGTTTCCCTGTTTCTACATGAAAATGTCAATCCGAGCAAAAATGACAGTCTTGCAATAGTAGACAGTTCACTTGTCACATATTTTCATGTTAGACATCGTGAAATATTATATTTTATTCACAGATTACTGGGACAAAAGCTCAAACTTACCTTATTGAAGTACAGCTCTGTAGCTTGTATCGGCTTTACTTGTAAGGAGACAAGTGTTTTTGACTTCAACACAGAGAGTAGTCAGTGTATATACCCTTCCAATATTCTGTTCATCGGCAAGTCAAGGGACAATGTATATAACCCAGCTGACACACTCATAACACGGGAAACACGCCGAGAGGTTCCGAATGCGCCAGACGATATGGGTCAACAATCCTGTGATATGTGACAATCTAAAATTAGATTACCAGACTGATGTCACCGCATCAGATAAGCAAGTTATAAATAGTATTTATAAATAATTTTGTTGCAATCGTTTTTCACCGTGTGCTGTCAAAGCGTTGTTTACTAAAAGCAAAACTAAGTAAGGGTTGTGGTCACGGACATGTACTTTTTATCTTCAGAAAATGTTAATGAGTTTGGAAGTTGTATTACTGTGAGAAAGCACTAGGGCCGGAAATTCCATCTAGTGGAAGATAGATAAATAGATAAGGAAAATATCCACTTAGTCTATCGTGATACTATTATTTAAGACTGAAATTTAAACATCCTTTTATATTCCTGTTGTGAACGTCATCTTTGCTATTTTGGTTCGGAAATTTCCATTTTTTAAAATTTTTCCTTTTCTTATGCACATGAAATACGATTGCAGGTTTTTTTTTTTTTTTTTTTTTTTTTTTTTTTATAAATTACTCCAACGCTTCTGTGATCGTTTACAAAATGAAACTGTCTTGTATTTCCTGTGGAAAATGGCGCTTGATGGGTTTATTTTCTTTTGTATCATCTCAAGGTTAAGTTGTATCGACTGAACACAATCATCGTATATTATACCAAAGATATATATCTTCTTTTATAATTATAACAACCATCCTTTTATACATCTTATGCAAATATTTGATTGTACCATACCTCCCCCTCCTCCCCCCCCCCCCCCACACACACACACCTTGCATGAAATTTGTATAAGGTTCTTTTGAAATGAGGAAGCAAATACGAGTCGGGTATGTCTTGTCCTGGACCCAGCTACCTCCATGTTGCATATGGGTTGTCTCCCATCAACCAACTGATTAATCACGTAAATTTCACCTGTAACTCCTTTCAGTTTCTTTTTTGCTGCACGCGCGCGCGTGTGTGCACTAGGATACGTTTCCTTTCAATCTTATCAATTTTTAAAGAAACGCAATAAGTAATTTTAATATATGTATATATTGATGTTTCGTTGTTGAGGATAGATACTGCATTATAATCTCTGTTGGTCTTGAAATTACCTTGTTCCATATAACCTTTTATGTGCTTTGTCATATATCTTTATTGGTATAAATGACAATAAATGAATGGAATTGAATTGAATATATGGTCTGTTCTTAGTATAGTGATTTGCAATAATATTTATAACGATACTTATCGTTTCGAATTATTAAAAATCCACACGTACGAATATCAGTAACCGGTCATTTCATAAGTGGCAAAAGTAACGCGTTACTATTAAAAAGAAACATGTTTTAAATGATCTCTTATGTATATGTTTTATACACAAGTAACGTGTTACTTTAAGAAAGTATCGCATTAACAATTTTTTTATAACTTTTAGGTCAAAAATAACCTGTCACATTAAAAAGGCGTTACTTTGTGTAAAGTACATTTAGTAAAAGTAACCAGTTACTTTTTGTTAAAAGTAACACGTTAGTTTTCAACGCGATTGTTTTTCATTTTGAAAGAATGACAATCCGTATCATTTGATTCGTATACTTCGGCAGTCGTATTATTTCGCCACCAGCAGATTGAAAGGTGGTGGGGTGGGGTGGCGGTGGGGGAGAGACAAAAATTACAGCATAAAGCATCATTGGGAAGATATTTGATTTTATTATACACCTGATTGACACATTAAAGACCTAGACTCCAGTCAAAATTAATACTTATCCAATAATTGAGAACTGTCAGTATTTCTAAAATGTTCTGAATATTTTAAAGATTGCACAATTACCTCACTTATTAAAAATTATAAATTAATAAAACAATTTTTAAAAAATCGCGGTTTAGTATTATAATCTCTCAAAAGAAAGGAAAACGGCATACAGAAAAGTGTTTGATTATTTGAGTGGAAAATAAATTTTAAAATTTCAAAGTAATCAATAAATTAGTCTAAATCGCATGAATGATTAATCTTTATCGATCTAGTAACCAGGAAGTCGAACAAAGGACACACATTAGTGTGTTTGTAATTCTATTCAATGTCCAGCACAATTCCTTTTCATTACAGAACAATTTAAATCAAATTTTGGGTGGAATCTTTGAAATTGATTTCCTGTTTCTAAAACCGCTTTAGGGGACATCCTTAATTCAATATGCTTCGCATTATTGTAACTTTTTGCCTCAACTAATTAGCGTGCACGTAATGCGTAAACAAACAATTGCTTTATTTGGGAGAAAAGGTGTTGAATATTACCTTCGTTGAAATTAAGCCACCATTGTGACACTGCTTTTCATAAGGTCATAAAAAAGGAAAGAAAAGAAAATCCCATTGGGAGGAGAGTACCCCCTCTCTCACATCGCTATTCCGGTAAATCTGAGTATGTATTTATTAGCACATCTGATATGGATATTTTTTATTTATTTATTTTTATAGCTCGAACCTGCTCAACAAGTTTAGCTCTTTTAGGATTAAAAGGAAAGAAGCTCATCGCTATTTGAGTTGTTTTGGTCAGTAATTAATATATATTATACTTCAGATGCAGATGGTAGATGTCGATCATCAGCAAACAAGATTATGCTCAACAGAAAGGCGGCATAGATGAGGAGTAAATGGCTGTGAAACTAAACGTCAGGTCATTTAAATATCTGTAAAGTATGGTAGGGTTGCATAAACGACTCTGTCTAACACCTGTAAAGTATGGTAGGGCTGCATACACGCCACTGTCTAACACCTGTAAAGTATGTTAGGGCTGCATACACGACACTGTCTAACACCTGTAAAGTATGGTAGATCTCCATACACGACCCTGTCTAACACCTGTAAAGTATGGTAGGGCTGCATACACGACACTGTCTAACAGCTGTAAAGTATGGTAGGGCTGCGTACACGACACTGTCTAACACCTGTAAAGTATGGTAGGGCTCCATACACGACACTGTCTAACACCTGTAAAGTATGGTAGGGCTTCATACACGACACTGTCTAACACTTGTAAAGTATGGTAGGGCTGCCTACACGCCACTGTCTAACACCTGTAAAGTATGGTAGATCTCCATACACGACCCTGTCTAACACCTGTAAAGTATGGTAGGGCTGCATACACGACACTGTCTAACAGCCGTAAAGTATGGTAGGGCTCCATACACGACACTGTCTAACACATGTAAAGTATGGTAGGGCTCCATACATGACCCTGTCTAACACCTGTAAAGTATGGTAGGGCTCCATACACGACACTGTCTAACACCTGTAAAGTATGGTAGGGCTCCATACACGACACTGTCTAACACCTGTAAAGTATGGTAGGGCTCCATACACGACACTGTCTAACACCTGTAAAGTATGGTAGGGCTGCATACACGACACTGTCTAACACCTGTAAAGTATGGTAGGGCTCCATACACGACACTGTCTAACACCTGTAAAGTATGGTAGGGCTCCATACACGACACTGTCTAACACCTGTAAAGTATGGTAGGGCTCCATACACGACACTGTCTAACACCTGTAAAGTATGGTAGGGCTCCATACACGACACTGTCTAACACCTGTAAAGTATGGTAGGGCTCCATACACGACACTGTCTAACACCTGTAAAGTATGGTAGGGCTGCATACACGACACTGTCTAACACCTGTATTTTATGTAATAATAACACTTGTATCTTGATGTGTTTTCACAATCTATGAAATATTGTCTAACCCTATTACCTTTTCAGTAAAATTTTATATAAAATCCCAGTGATGTTGTGTGCAATCATTGTGTGGAACATTCCTTTTCGATATATTGGCTCTGAAATATTGATGCTGAAGTATACTGATAACATTATTGGTAATCTTGTTATTTATTGTTTGAAAAGTATTCATATAAAAAGTTTAACTTTTTTTATATACCAAAGTAACACGTTCGTTTTGCAAGAGGTAACGCATACCTTGCAAAAAGTAACTCGTTGCTTTTGCAACGGATGGCTTTAAAAGATTGTTTCTAAAACGTTACTTTTGCCACTTATGACATAAGCAGCCACTCAAAGACGAAATTTGGGAACAACTTTTTTTAATACGCCAGCCATAAAGGCGAGCATATTATGTTTTGATGTTGTCCGTCCGTCCGTTTGTTACTGATTTCGTTTGTGTATAAGAACTAGAGTTGTCAACCATCTACAGTTGCCAAACTTGGTAGCTGGCTTGCACTTAAGGTAAGAAAGAGGCCTATTGATTTCAGGGTCAAAAGGTCAAATATCAAGGTTAATGTGACTGAAGGAAGACAAATTATATCCACATAATAATATTAGTTCTACATCACAGATCTTGACCATTCTTTCTGGATATCTTGTACTTGGGGGAAGAAAAACGTCAATTGATTTTGGGGTCAAAAAGTACAAGTTCTAGGTCACTGTGACTGAAGGAATGAAAATGGTTTTCGTATAATAAAATTGGTTCTGCATCACGTACCTGGGATAAACGTTGTGGCTGACTTGCATTTGGAGTAGGAAAGACGCCTGTTGAATTCAGGTTCAAAAGATCAAAGGTCAAGATCGCTGTTACCGAAAGAAGAAAAATGGTTTCCCTACAATAACTTTAAGTTAGCATTACATACCTGAATAAGACGTTGTGGGTAGCTTGCACTTTGGTAAAGGGAGATGCCTAACTACAGCAAAATGTGTTGGTGGGTAAGAAAGAATCGTGTTGATATTGGGTTCAAAAGGTGACTGAAATAATAATGGCATAATAACTTTAGTTCTAGAACACGCACCTTTACCAAAGTTCGTGGAGGGATTGCATCTACGGTATTGAAGAGGCTTATTGATTTTGGGGTCAAATGCCAAGGCCATTGTGATTCAAGGAAATATGGGTTTATGCAGAATAACCTTTGTTCTACAGTAAGGTTGAGGTCATTAAGACCCGTTGGTTAATGACCATATACTGCTAGTGCCTACGTAGTGGACTATTAAACACGGGGCGGGTGTATAATGTAACGTTCATTTTACTCTTGTTAAAGAGGTCGACTGATATCTGAAACATTTAGAATTTATGCCTTTTTTATCAATGTAGGTGGCTCCATAAATATATGAAACCCAAAATTAGTTGGACTTTCAATGCATTTTCACTGAATTAAGTACAAAGAACCTACTTTTTGAGTCAATCACAGCAAGCATAAGAGTCACAAAACGCATACAAAATGACATATTTTTCATTATACATAAAACCTCCAAGCTCAGTATCTCTTTCTGTATAATCATGTAATACTTCACGTTTAGCTGAGAAGAACTGAGATTTGTTTTCATTGAGAAAAAAACCCATCTTTTTTATTAATAAAAAATTCTTTTTTTTTTTTTTTTTTTTTTTTTTTAGCATTAGCCTGTTCTCGCGTTCACGAAGATAAGTGTCTGTAAAGGGGAAGGTTGTGATTTATTAATATATATTTCAAGTGAAAGAGTATGCCTTGACATATAATAATCCGGAATTTTTTCTTCAGAATTAGTGGCAAAGCCACGAGTGACAATTCAAAATATTTCCACTTCATGGGTGAAATATTTTCTTATATCTAATAGGAAAACGTAGATTTTTTTATCATAAATATTTTAAAGGCCAAAACCGTCGATTTGCAAAGATTTTTTAAAAAAATTTCTTTATTCTAATCTGATTCAGATTCGGTCTTATACAATGACGGATATCGCAAGTGCCTAACTGACGTCACGCGTTGTAAAGGGAGGCTACTTGAACAAGAAACAACTGCATCGACAGACAAGATGACAGATCATTGTGATAAATTATTTAAACTAAATTCTCTTTTATTGATAGAGTAGAAACTGTCAACGTTTCAACAATAACATTCAGGAGCACCATTAATTCAAAATTTTCCATCATGGTCAGGTCCCTACGTTCCACTTTAATTTCTAACGTACATACACTCTATTGTTATGTATGATGTTTATATAATATTAAAAATATTTAGAGAAATTATAAATGTTTCTTGACTTTAATATTTGCTTAAACCGTAATGTTAAGTATAATGTTGACATGTTTAGCTATTGTCCTTGAATTAGGTTGTTTACTTAGTATTTGAGCTCAAGGACGGTTTTGGTAAACAAGTTGTTGATTCAATTTGAGGTCAAGGTTGATTTTGTTTACAGACAAAACCAGAATTTCCTTTAGAGTTATGTGTCAAAAGTCACATACACCATATTATTCTAGAACATTCTGTCATGTGACCTATCTTTATATATACTATGTTTAGTAGACAGTTTTTCAGTTTCGACCTTAACATCAGTCTTTTAAAGAGCCATAACAGTTGTGAAAAATCATTCCAAATTCAGAGAGAGGAATTATTTAAAATATTCATTGGATTATAAAAGTTCATCGTTTATCATGAGCACGTAGAAACAAAAATACGTCATCAACAGCATAATGTAACAATCTCCTACATATCAATGAAAGTGACCGTTTTATTGATCGATAAGTGCCTGTGCCTGGAAGAGAAACTTTGATTGGCTCATTCAAACAACGTGAATGGTCATCTTGGGTCATAATGGTGAGAAACATTTACTCGCTCTCGCAGTGATTGGCTAAGCAGATTTATGCATATTCATGACATACGAGGAAATTTGTGCACAGGCGGCCACGGGTGATAAAAGAGTGTAGCGAAATATCGCCCGTGGCTTACGACGATGAAAAAATATTGATATTGTCTGAAGTATCGTGCGCATGGTTACGTAAAATCTCAATTTGAGGAGAAATTAGTGAAATCTTCTTAATCTTCTTTTTGTCTAACCACATACATTTAAGTAAATGCAAAAGAATATCGATATCCAAATGCAACTCTTAAGGTCTCAATGTCAGGTAAAACATTCAGAACAATAGATTTAATTGCTAAAATATATTACACATGTTTCATTTAATCAGCCGGGAAAAAATCTGGTGCTGCTCCACAAAGAGATTATTTAGCACCTGTATAAAATCGTCACCACAGAAGTTTCTTCTTGGTGTCACTACAGCGTTGTCCTACGAGACATTCGCTTTTTCAGTAAGTTGGTTGAACTCGGTGAATCTTGGGCTTATTCATCGTACAGCGAGAATGCGTCACGACACGCTTTTCCGCCCGGCGATGAAATGGGAAGAAATGTTTCTCGACACAGAATGCCGCTATTCACTGTATAGGGGGCACTCCACAGATATTACGTATTTTTGAGAGAGTGATAGTTCTATGCTACTTTCATGTACTATGGTTGAACATTCTTTATATATTGTACTTGTGGAAATTGTACATGATCTAAGCATACGGCAGACAGAAATGGCCGCTCCAAAGTACTCGAAAAATTTGCCTGAATTAGTCAAAAGTACCCTATTTTCAGCCGTTATTAAAACAAGGAAACAATATTGCAAGAGTAGGCAACACCAACCTCTGAAAGTACAATGAATGAATTACAATATATATAAAAAGTAACGAAAGTTATCGACTCTCTTTTTTAAAATATTATTTATCAAAGAAGCCCAGGAAGTGAAAATTTTAAAAAATGATAAAGCGGAGCTAGCAGTTTTTTTTATTTTATGGGTCCATATCTTAAGTAAGACCAAGCTGCATACTCTATAACCAAAATTGCACCCATCAATCATACACCAAAATAAAGGAAATTAAAAGTTATTTTAACAATACCTAAGATATACAAGGTCTTTTTTAAATAGCCAGGATAACCAGTGAGGAAAACCAGGGAAATTGTTTTTCTTTAAAACTCTAACCCTATATACAAAGTACGAAACTGTAGAGTGCCACTATATTTAAATGCGCAGATGAACAACGATGGAATAACACTATCACAACAACAACAACAACAATACTACTACTACTAATAATAATAATAATATTAATAATAATCGTCATAATCATCATCAGTCATCACGCCCACACCCCCCCCCCCCCATCCCTCATCGCGATAGCAGAATAGAGTATATTGTTTTGCTGTTCTACGTTTTGTACCTTCGTACGACTGGGTCCGTCCCCCCGAAACCACGGTCATGAGTAGATGATCTGATTAAATTTTCAGGTAATTTCCTCCTTTTTTGTGAAAAAAATCTTGTCAGCGCATTGAAGCAAAAACCACAAGAGGAAGTAAAATTAAATTTGATAGGCATATTTGTATTCACATGTAGCTGACCTAATTCGATTTTCTGGTCATTACAGTAATGTTTCTTTTTTATTTCTTTTTGTATTTTTTTTTTTGTTTTTTTTTGTTTTTTTACACATATTTGAATTTTTAACAAAAACCTTGTCACCACAATTTAGCAAAATACACGTGAGGTAGACAAATGAAATGCGATATGCATGATTGTATGCTAAATAGATGACCTGGCATATTTTCATGCCATTATAGTAATTTTTAATTTTAAAAAAAAATAGCTTTTAATTTTTTGGGATTTATAATTTTTGGGTTAACAGTGGGGATATACTTGGTTTACAAACACAAATCTAGTTAATCTAATCACGGATAAGTTGCTGCACATCGTCTCCCATCCCAGCTCTTCCATACACTCTACGATTCTAGCTGGGAGTTAGTCCACATTATAAAGGGCCAGAACAACATTCTTCGTAAAACATGTCTCCTAACAGACATAATACTATCTCTCTCTCTCTCTCTCTCTCTCTCTCTCTCTCTCTCTCTCTCTCTCTCTCTCTATATATATATATATATATATATATATATATATATATATATATATTTATATATATATATATATATATATGTGTGTGTGTGTGTGTGTGTCTGCTCTAAGTCTATATATTTTTGCTTTTTCTCTACTCTCGTTCTGCCCAATTGTTCGTTGTCTGTATACGGAAAACTAGACAGATCCAGTACGTCCATTATGTATCTGTGTAACTGTTGTTCTGGTTGGATGCGCGTAAAAACGTGTTCATTTGTAACGTCATACACCGAGCCTTAAATAGATACTCGCTGGTAGCCGGCCTAAATTGGCAAGCTAATATTATATGCCGGCAACTAGTAAAACCCGTGTCTCCAGATTGGTTAATCAATTACATCATTCGCACAACAATGACGTAATTCCCAAAACAGCCAGTTGGAAACTTCCCCCAGACTTGCAGTAATTAGTTTGTAGCGTCACATTTGGCGCTGTGCATCATAGGAAAAAGTACAGAGATTTCGTACCTTCGCCAAGATGGAGGATAACGGTTCTCTGAGGTGTCACTAGTACCGGAAGTGTGACGCAGTTTTTAGCGAATCAGTCTGCATCGTCGCCAGTGTGCGCACCTGCTATCAGGCGATTTACTACCCAATTTTGAATAATATCCCTACGTAGACCAGCCTGGCGGACACGTATGTGTGTTAAGAGCTTAACAAAATAGTTCCATATAGTTTGGCCTCTTTTACTTTGTTTTCTTGTGACGACTTACTAAGATCAATGTAATATATGTCTTGACTGTAATTATAAGTAAACTTCTTCATAAAAGTGTGTTAACGTAGAATTGACCATGCGCAACGGAGAACTTCTGTTGTCAAATCTTAAGTTTCGGAGGTGTGTAAATTTTGCACTTTGTCAAGCTCTTAAAGTTCGGGTTTAAGTAAATCTTGCATGTAGTCCGCAATCCCATAATGCCTAAATGATAATCGGATTTGAAAAACACCGGAACTTGTGGAGTTTGTCAGCGAATAAATATATACGGAAAAGCCTAGCACATGAAAACAATATAGCAACAGTAGTTGACGTTAAACTAATTTTAAAGGAACGAAATTAGATCACTCTATCCAGAATTCAATAAAATGAGGGAAAACAATCCTTTCGCAGCAATAAAACAAACATTTTCACAGCAATCGGTTTTTTTAAAAATAATTTTATTCCGCTTTTATAAGAAGCGTACTCAAGGAGAGTAAATCTTTCAAAATAAATTTATAATGAATTTCTTATAAAATAAAAAACAATATGGCGGAAGGGCCGTAATAGTCTAGTTCCGTCTAGGAGAACGAGATTTGTATAGTCTATGACAATTCGCAAGAAATATTTACCTCCGAAATTGAAGAGTTTGACAACAAAAGTGCTCCAATCAACTTGCGCAATTTGACATTGAAGAAAAAGCATATGTTAACGCATTTTATGATATCATTTTGACTTAAAAGATCATCAAAACAAACAAAGCGAAAGGGTCAAGTGTGTGCAACTTTAAATATATGTCCATCAAAATAGTCAACGTTATAATAATATATTTTTTTTAACATGGATCGCCAGAGAGCAAAGGCGCCTTACTTATTGTGCAGAGTGACGTTTTCGTTTTTCCTAAGTGGAACCTTGGTTATCACTCACACACACACCCTACGATAAAAACATATTTTCCAATTCCAACAGTTCTCAGATTAAGTTGAATTAAATCAGAGCTTCCTATCGTGTCCATACACCCCTATATACAGACGATTTGAAAGGTGGAGACAACGTTGGAAATGCAGTTGCAACACCGCGTGGCACCATCTCCAGCCGGTTACCAGATATAGCCCCCATTCTTACCGCAGAAATTACATTACAGCCACACTAAATCTTTGAACTACATGGAAGCCTCTATACAAAAAAAAAACAAATATCATGATCTTTTAGATTCCCTGTCCACACTGAAAGCCTTGCAAAACATTACATTTGACAACCCTCTAATATCCCAAGTTTTACAGAAACATGATTTGCTCATTAAGTTAAGTTAAGGGTCCTTTTCATCCCAGCTGGGACATAAGGCTGCAACCATCTTCCGCATCTGGGTCGGTCCTGAGCAATGGCTTGTGCTTCGCCCCAAAAAAGTCCCATTTCTTCCAGATCCGTCATCATTGTCCTTCGCCAGGTTGTCTTTGGCCGGCCACGCATACCCTTCCCCGCTGGTGTCCATCTGAGAGCTACCTTAGGTATCCGTTCTTGTGGCATCCGCATTACGTGTCCGAGCCATTTGATTCTACGCATCTTGACCTCCAGAGAAATGTTTTTACATCCAGTTTTCTCATATAGGCTCACATTGGAGATCTTGTTTGGCCAGTAGATGTTGCAGATTTTACGGAGGCAGCCATTGTGGAATGAATTTACATTTCTCAAGTCTGTCTTCACAACTCTCCAACACTCGGAGCCATATAAAAGTACCGACTTTATGCTGCTGTTGTAAAATCTGATCTTTGTCTTGAGGCTGTACTGTTTTGAGCTCCATATAGGGCGAAGCCTACTGAAAGCACCACTGTATTTATTTAACCTGGCCTTTATGTCCTTTTTGGCACCATTGTTGTTACTAATTAGGCTACCAAGGTAGGTGAAGTCGTCTACAAACTCAAGTGACTCTCCATCGATGGTAATTGGAAGAGTAGCTGCTGTGTTTGTGCACATCACTTAGGTTTTCTTTGCATTGATATGCAGGCCTGTCTGTTTAGCGTATTTGCAGAGTCTGTCAGATTTCTCTTGAAGATGAGAGCGCCTTGATGAGATGACAGCCAGATCATCAGCAAAGTCCAGGTCTTCAAGGTTTGAGAAGGGTGTCCACTGGATCCCTCTGGCATGGTCGGAAGTTGTTTGGCGCATTATCCAGTCGATGGTGATGAGGAACAGAATGAGAGAGATGATGTAGCCTTGTCTAACACCAGACTTCACCTGGAATGACTCTGTAAGAGTGTTGTTAAGGATGACGGCGCATTCGAAGTGCTCATAGAACTTCCCAATGAGGTTGACTATCTTGGATGGTATTCCATAGGCTCTAAGAATCTTCCATAGGCTCTTGCGGTGAACACTGTCAAATGCCTTCTTGAAGTCAATGAAGTTGATGTAAAGGGGCACATTCCACTCTAGGCAGTGTTCAATGATGTTGCGCAGAGCAAATATCTGGTCTATACATCCTCTTCCTTTGCGGAACCCTGCTTGTTCTTGTCTGAGTTTACCATCTATGGCTGCATCAATCCTTTGGAGGAGAATTATGCAGAAGACTTTGCTTGGAATGGAAAGGAGTGTTATCCCTCGCCAGTTGTCGCAGTTGCTAAGGTCACCTTTCTTTGGTAGCTTGATGATGAGGCATTTACACCAGTCTTTTGGGATGACATCATTTTCCCATATCTTTCTAAAGAGGTCAGTCAGCACATATGCAGCTGTGGTTATATCAGCTTTCAGAAGCTCTGCCGGTAGGGAGTCAATACCAGGTGCCTTGCCGCTCTTCATGACCGTGATGGCTGTTTGGACCTCTGCTTGAGTAGGTGGGCTGGTATCAATGCCATTAATGTCATTTGATGGCGGCGGGTCTGCTGAATCTTCAGGCTCTGACTGGTTTAGTACTTTTTCGAAGTGCTGGACCCATCTCGCAGCCTGTTCCCTTTCCGAAGTTATCACTCTTCCCTGTTTATCTTTGACTGGTATGGAGTGGTTGGATCCATGACCACAGAGCTGTTTTGTAATCTTGTATACCATGCTCAGTTCATCTTTTGTTGTAGCCTGTTCTGCCTCATTGGCCAATTCCTCAACAAAGGTTCTTTTATCCTTCCGGGCACTCCTTTTTACTTCTTTATCCTTCAGCTTATACTCTTTCTGTGCCTCTTCAATCAGCCTTGGTGATTTAGAACTCAGAAGCTTGTCTTTGGCCTTTTCTATTTTCATCTATTTTCTTCCATGTCTGGTGTTAACCATCTCTTGTCATTTTTATTCCTATAACCGATGACTTTCTTTGCTGCTTCAGAGTATGCATTTCTAATGCAAGTCCATGTACTTTCAACTGTATCTTGATCTTTCCCAACTTCACTGGCCAATGCATTAAAACGATTTCTAAGCTCGATAGTAAAGTCTCTCTTTATCTCAGGTGCGCGGAGCTTGCTGGTGTCAAACACTTTTCGTTTTTGTTGTGCATTTGGCCCTCCAGGTTGAGGGTTGGGCGTGGTGCCAACGACTCCACCCAATAAAAAACAAAAACCGTTACAGAAACTGCAATAACTTCAACTTCAACAACGAAAATAGGTCCAATAAGGAACTCCAACCAACTGTTTGGTAATATGACAGCTTCTGATGAAAACCAATCCCGGAGAGTTAGGGGCTTGACCAGGAGTTGTATAGGACCCAAAACTACAGTTCGTCTTGGTGCATGGAATGTCCGCACCATGTTTGAAACATCAAAAATGGCACAAGTCACCAGCGAGATGAATAGATACAAATTGGACATTCTTGGTGTCAGTTAGACCAGATGGACAGGTTCAGGACGCAAAATAACAAGTGATGGCTCAGCCATTATTTACTCAGGGAAACATGATGTCCATTCCAGCAGTGTAGCCCTAATCATCAGCAAAACTAGTACAAAAGCGCTCCTAGAATGGGAACCAATCAGTGACAGACTTATCAGAGCAAGATTCGACTCTCAGTACTGCAAACTCACCATCCTGCAGTGTTATGCCCCAACCAATGAGGCTGAGGAGGAAGACAAGGAGGACTGGTATGAACAGTTACAACTAGCAGTTTCCAAAGTCCCACACCATGACATGAACTTGATAATGGGAGATATGAAGACCAAAATAGGAATAGACAACACCAACAGTGAGGAGGTGATGGGGCAACATGGCTGTGGAGTCAGCAATGACAATGGTGAAAGACTAATACACTACTGCCTCAATAACAACTGCGTAATATGCAGCTCTGTCTTCTCACACAACTACATCCACAAACTAACTTGGAAATCGCCCGATGGACGCACTGTCAACCAGATTGACCATATTGTCATCAACAAAAAGTGGCGCAGATCTCTCCAAGATGTAAAAGTCCATCGTGGGGCAGATGTCAACAGTGATTATTACCTTGTGATAGCCAAGATAAAGCTGAAACTACGGGCAACACGTACCGCACAACAACAATGATTTGCTCATACAGTGTGGGAAAAAGTAGTATGTACTGTTGGCTGCCTATTAAGGGTATTGAAAGGGCAGATAAACCAGTCCAAACTGCCCTGCACTCACACGATTCCATATACTGACTTCAAATATTAAATAAATCGACACGTTCTTGGCAAAATATATTGAATGAAAACTCCACAAATAAGCTTCGTAACATCAATCCCATTATTGGAGAGTGGCATCCCTCGTATAGAACCAATCGCAGAGATAAGGTGGTATTGTGCTGAGCATGAATCGGACACACATATCCATGCATACCTTCTGAAGGGAGAACCTTTTGATTGCCGTGAAGTCTAGTGCCAGCGAGTGTAAAATGGCCGAGCACAGCGAGTCATTTGAAACAATGAAAATATGAATATATGAATTCAAAATCCTAGGCCTTTAACTATTAAAATCTTAGACTCCCGATTGTTTGTCACTGACGCCATTTGCACAAGAGTGACGTTATTCCAATAAACTCAAGCTTGCAATCTGAAAATCCTCAGCCTTTTTCCATCATCAGATGTAAATAATGGCCTTTATCGAACTGCCCTCAAGTCCGTGGTTATCACGTCATAAAAACCTCACGACGGCACAACGACTAGATGACGTGTGATCACTAACAGCAACGTAAGTAATAGTTTCAGGTTATTAAACCCAAATGATTTCTTCATTTTTTTGAATTAACAATTTTCAGGAATACCATTAAAAATTAAAAGTGCATGTATTCAATTGATGTTTGAAACGTCGTCCAGTGTTATTTTCAACACATATCATTTTATAAGAATATGTTATTCGCACATCTAGCCGGATGTTTGTCCGCCAAAAGCTTGCCAATTTGGGAAGTATCACCACGATTACGTCCGAGTCTCTTTCGGAGAGTCAAGTTATTCGACTCGCACCGGAAAGAGACGACGATGTTCCGATTGCGCAAGTCTGGTTAATAGCTTCACATTGGTGTGATGCATGATGGATAAAATGTAGGAAAACTCGTATTCCTTACAGTGGGTTAGGTCCCCCTGATAGGATAACATGGAGTACGTTGGGGCTTTCCGCCAATGATCGGAAAACACCTCGGAAATACTGCTGCCATTGCTTATATATATATATATATATATATATATATATATATATATATATATATATATATATATATATATATATATATATATATGCACACACACACACACACACAAACACTGTTTATCAAAGAACGTCATGTGCAGGTCACACACCATCATACATTTTATTAAGGCGGCTTATCGATTGAGATGACTTATTCTTACTCGAGACATTCCCAAGATTATGTTTCAGAATAAACTTACTAAATAATCTTTTTTCATGAACTTGTCCTGATCATTCCATAAAGGTATCATACTGTTCTTGCCATGTTTCTATTTTGCCTAGCGTACTTCAGTGTGAGACAGTTATCATCCATTTTACGCTGTATCGCTCCGAAGAAGTATTTCTGAGGAAGATTTTGGTAGAAAGGCCACGATGTGTTCTGATTGGATAACACTACTACCACACAATATAAGTATAGTGTGGCACCCTAGCCTAAGAAATAGCACTCTGGCCTCAGTGGGAATTTAGTATTAGGCAGCCATTTTGAAATGTGACACTCTGGCCTTTAAAGGGATTTTAACTTTTGTCCATATGAATTATATTAGCATGGCACTCTGGCCTCTAACGGGAAATGTAACGTTAAAAATATCCATTTAAAATGAGTATGACACTCTGGCTTCTAATGGGAGATGCACTGTCAAAAATGTCTATAGGTTTAACATACACCTACTGGCAAACACACCGTTGGACTGACCAACACACATCTACTGAGCAACACCCACCTTTGATGAGCAGCGATTACATCTACTGACCAGCAAATACACCTAGTGACCATCACCAACACCTATTGATCAATGCTCAGTGTTAATTACCAAGACTCACACCTACTGATCAACACCCAGGCTTACTAACCAATATACAGTGTTGCTGACCATGACCCACACCTACTGACCAGCACTCACATCTAATAGCAGCACACACGCTTACTAAGCAATACAGTTATTTACCAGTAACTACATCGACTGACCAGCATATACACCCACTGAACATCACCCACACCTACTAACCAACAGTCTTACTGACTAGCACCACATCTTCTAACCAATATCCGCGCCTACAAACCAATACACAGTCTTACTGACCAGTCAGATACACCTACTGACCAGCATCCACCCATACTAACCAATACGCAATCTTACTGACCAGCATCCACACCTACAAACAGATGTGTAAGCATAGGGTGTAAAGTTGGAGATAAAGTAATGAGGAGTATCACCTAATTTTAGATAGTCAATCACTCACTATCACCATCCAACACTCACCCTTTTAAACACCAAACAGAGGAAAGGAAGTTGCTGCATGTATTTATTATATATTTCATAATGCGATATTGAAATGTATCAGTGGTTACGTAGAAAATTGATACCACTTTTATCACCACAGTGGCGATATCACTTTTAGAACTACTTTCCTCTCTCATTTAGGAAATATATCAGCCCTTATCTTTGTTATTCAGACTTGTATTTGTACATTTAGGCATATTTCTTCTTCTTCTTCTTCTTCTTCTTCTTCTTCTTCTTCTTCTTCTTCTTCTTCTACGTCTCTCAATCCTTTCCTGTAGCGCACTAACGTGGGGGAGGAGGGAGGACAGAACGGTTGCCCAGGGCGCTAGAGTTTTAGGGCGCCAAAACAGCTGATAAAAATTCGGGCCATCATCGTCGTCATGGGCGCCATTTACCCTTTGTACGCCACTGCTCCCTTCCTCTCTATCTCCATGAGGATGCACAGATCTTATTATATGTCAAGACTGTAGACCCTCTAGTATACATTTATGTAATCAATGAGGTGTCATTAACAAGTGCCTAAAAACGAACTCCAGACAAAACAAAATAGGCTTAGAATATTAACATTTTTAAAAATATTTTTCCACGGTGACTGAATTTCAATGATCTATTTCTGTTCGATATTCAGTGTTATTTATACAGTATCGTTTACCCGTTCAGCTCTACGACAAATGGTACACGCTTTTAGGGAAAAACTCTTAATTACATATAATAATAACATTGTTTAAGTAGTGATTTTAGCTGTCCTCACAATCAAGATTATGTCTGAAAACAATGGATAAATCGGGGATAGATGAGTGTTGATTGCAAACCGAAATTAAGTGACATTCGAAATGTGGGTGCAGCGTCTGTTACCGAACAAGACTGCAAGATTGCCAAAGCCACACAATCCACGTTTGCATGCAGAAAAATAAAAAAATAAAAATAGAAAGAATCAAAATCCGTACAATCATTGATGTGATGTTTCTACAGTACCCACACCGCAACTGAATCAACCCGCACACGAAAGAGCTATCAAAAATAAAAATCTCGTTATTTTCGTATGAAAACTGTAATTAGTTTTACAAAATTCACAATTTGAAGCATTATATGTACGAGCTTAATTTGTAAAAAGTCGCTGTCCTAAAATTATCTATTGTAAAATGGTGGGACTTCTTTTTATCAATTTAGTAATGCAGTCGTTAATCGCATTGGCACAGAATAGTGGGGGAAAATTCATGGAAATCGACAGTTTTTGACTTTAAAAATATATAATAAAAAGAAACTGTTCGTTCTTTTGGTAGAAATATTTGACCCGTGAAGTGGAAACATTTTGTATTGCCACTCGTGATAGTACAATATTTCCACTTCACTCGTGAAATATTTCCTTATATCTACTCAAACATGCGTACATATCATCTATGTATCCGAGATTATAAAGTATTACCAATGCCTCAGATTATGATGGTGGTGTCGGTAAATTTGCAAACTGTCAAATAAATTAGCGAGACTAGGAAAAACCTGAAAAATTAGATTAAATTGACCGGGACTAAAAGCAGCACAAAAACTCAGAAACTAATGGATCAGCTCTACAGTTTCGTACTTTGCAAAAGGCTTGATTTTTAAAGAAAAACAATTTCCCAGGTTTCCTGGCTGGTTTTCATGGTAATTGTAATTTTTTTTTTTTTAAAAAATATAATTCCACTTTTAGAAGTTAGTATTGTCTACCCTGGGAAAACAGCCATTTCGATCAGCTGTCTGCGCGTTACTTCCCTAATACCACATATAAAGCAATTTTAGTAAAAGTACATGAAAGTAGCATAGAGAAATGGCAATATTCTCTCCACTGTGCTTGTTGCAATTGCACACAACTTAACTCTATACCTGTCCTTCTTTCAGAAGGACTCAGTAACTCTAGAGCGGGACCAACAAGGACATTAGCCGATTTTTTTAAAAATTTTATAATTGCACAATATTATATTTAAAAATATGGTCTTTACTAAAAAATAATGCTAAAATTACGAAACTGTCACGGAATTAACGGTGACTAGGAAAAAAAAAATAAAATAAAAAAAACCAGGAACATTAGATTCAAGTGACTGGGACTAAAAGTAATACTAAAATTCCGAAATTAATGCGGACTTTAGCGGAAACTAAAAAAATCCGGAATATTAATACTTAAAGAAAATACCTCAGCGAATCCATGATAACAGAATTCAGCCAAGAATGACTTCGAGCTAAATTAGGGCTGTATGGAGGATGTGGCCAAGTTTTGGATCCTGTGCTCCTTCAGGAAGTCTCTCTGTCAAGACAGTGGATTTATGCGCTGGTACGTTGTCATGGCGTAGATGGATACCTTGGGTGCCGGTGCGCGGACGGGTGGTTCGGTAGCGTTCCATACCTTTTGGATACACTTTGGAGGCATAAAACTTTCCAGGGACACTAGCAGAGTCAGAAACAGGTATCTGGACGACCGGGCCTTTTGCATCGAAAAATAATGTCTATAAAACTCATTGACGGTCCGACTACGTCGAGCGATTTGTGATCTCTGCTTGTTTTCTCCGATCCAACCTTCATTATTTTCTCTTGAGTCGGGTTCATAAAAGTAAATCCGTGTTTCATCACTGTAACAATCTTATTAAAACGTCTCAACCCGAGTCTGTTTATGATTATTTGTTAACCAGTGTAGGACCCATCCTGCTCGAACCTTTCTGAGCTTTAAATGATTCTTCAATATGTTACAAACAGCTGACGAATTAATGCCCATGATAACAGAAATATCTTTCACAACGGTCTTCCATAACGTGGGTCATCTTCCATGGATTCGCAACCAGGAGTGGATCCAGAAATATGGGGTGGGGGGCCTAGATAAGTAGGCAAGGGGTCTGTGAGACGGAACCCCTGGTGGGGGCCAAAGAGGCGAAGTCCTCGGAAGTTCCTGAATTTTAAGCGTTTTCAGGGTATAATTATTTTTAACAATCTGTTTCACGTTCATTTTAGAGAAGGGTGTGGTTGGGGTGGGGAATTTATCCAAGTCGGCCTTGATATCAGTTAGAGAGAGAGAGAGAGAGAGAGAGAGAGAGAGAGAGAGAGAGAGAGAGAGAGAGAGAGAGAGAGAGAGAGACTGGAGTTTACAGTATGCTTTTTGCTCAGTAGCAGAATTGTTTCTCCTTCTACGACATTTGTACCTCACTGTCATTTACCTTTTGACTCCAAAGTCAATATAGTTCTTCCTTAGCACAAGTGTAAACCATCCACAAAGTTTGGTAACCGTAGACGATGGAGAACTAAATTTATTGTCCGGAAACCATTTTTTTTTCTTTCAGTCGCAGTGACTTTGACCTTTCACCTTTTCATCCCGAAAATGCTAAGGTTCTTCCTTGCTCCAAGTGTAAGCCATCCACAAAGTTTGGTAACTGTAGATGTTGGATAGCTTGAGTTATTGCGCTGAAAATATTCTGCTTGCAGTCAGTGATACTGACCCTTTACCTTCGACCCCGAAATAAATTTGGGGCTTCATCAGTATCCCAAGTGCAAGCTATCCATGGTTTGGTAACTGTAGATGGTGGAGAACTTTAAGAGATGAATGAGTTATTGTGGGGAAACAATTTGTCTTTCTTCAATCACAGTGACCTTGACTATTCGACCACGAAATCAACCGGGTTCATCATTATCCAGAGGTAACTTTAAATGGTGGAGAACGCGAGTTGTTGTGCGGAAACCATTTTTCTTCTGTCAGTCACTATGGTGTTGACCTTTGAGTTTTTGACCCCGAAATCAATAGAGTTCTTCCTTTCCCGACGTGCAAGCCATCCGGAAAGTTTGATAACTGTAGATGGTGGAAAACTAGAGTAATTGTGCGGAAACGAAATTGGTAACAGACAGACGGACAGACAGAGAGCATTATAACTTGATATGCTCCGCCTTATGGAGGAAGTATAAAAAGGTGATCGATATAAAATAAGCGAAAGAAGAGACCGTTTTGTCATTGGTCATACACATCCACGTGAAACCAAAAACGAGTCAATCAATCATAAACAAAATAGCATCCAAACATAAACGCTACACAACAATATATGAATTTTGAAATGCGAAAACCTGTTACACAAATAATCCAACACAAAAGTCATAGCCACTCATTAAATAAGTTATTCATAACACTATTAAATAAGTTATTCATAGCAACAGCTACATACAATAACACGTATCTATACCTATTTGGGTCGAGACTGAACAAACCAAGCTTGTAATTAGGAAAATAAAGAGGAATTTCACGATGTTTTAATAGTCAATACATTGTTCTTGACTCATTGTCGTCTATATATATATATATATATATATGCTCATAATTCATTGAACGTAATATCAATCATCTACATTTATATGACGTAGCACAGTATTATTCTAGACTGAAAGCCAACATTCATAGGGTACCTCTAATTAACCACTCCACATAATTTCTATGCATCTAAAACTATCTCGTCTAGAATTTCCCAGCGAGTTGTATTTGATCTGGAGTAATCCCCCTTCTAGGAACATAATTATGCTGGGGTTGGAGAGAGAAAGAGAGACAGACAGACAGACTGTGAATTTTCTGCGTGTGTATTTGAATGTGTCAGTGTGTGTGCGTGTATGTGTGTGTCAATTAAAATTATTGTATATCGGACATTTGAGCCCTCGCAAGAACCCGAGGGAAGGGAACAAATTAAAATTGTTGTTCATCGGACCCTTGAACCATCGCAGGAGCCCTTTGGAAGGGAACCAATTACAGTTGTTGTACATTGGACCGTTGACCCATCGCAGTAAACTCAGGGAAGGGAAGCAGGTAAACAATTGTTGTACATCGGACCTTTGACCCATCATAAAAACCTCAGGGAAGTGAAACAAAGTTGTACATTGGATCTTTTGACTCCTCGCATGAATCCCTGGTAAGGGAACCAGTTAAAATTGTTGTATATTAAAAACCTATGACCACTCTCAGGAATCCCAAGGAAGGGAACCAAAGCTTAAATTCCTCTTATAGACAGGTATTGAACGACCATTTAATTTTCGTGGGTGCGGGGTGGGTGGGTGGGGTGATTTTCTTGATTTCCTTTCAAGTCGGGATTTATTTTCTTTCATTTACTTCAAGATAATTTTTTCAATAATAATAATAATAATAATTTGTTGGTGTTGTTGTTGTTGCTATAAATCAGAGGAAGAATGTGTTGTTTCAAGCTATTTGAGAGCAGGAAATTTTTGTGAACCAAATCCCAGCCCCACGCCCCAAATTAAATCAAATTAAATGGTCAGTCCATTACCATAAGAGCAAGTTTCGAACAAAGTTTGACGTATTAGGACCAAGCTATTAAGGAGGATATAGTACGGACAGACGCACGGACTGATGGAGGGTATCACAATATCACAGAGGCTAATGCACGGAGATGAATAAAAGCTGCTTGAACGGAGTAATATTGAAAATGATTATTTGGTGAGTCTAACGAAAAATTAGGGTAAATTTGTGAAATTTTGGATATGAAGCAAACGCAAAGAGAATGTTTGTCGAAGGATTGGTTTCCTTCATTTTTTATTGATTCTATACAATGAAATTAAATTCCATTTCTCGTCAGAAATATGTTGTTTTTATTCTATATATCTTTTGTCAACATTAGCAAGGGCTATCATTACTGACTTATAATTAAAACTGTATTACTTTCCTTAAATCTGATTCTTGAGCTCAACGAATTCCTCATTTTCTCGCTTTCAAACGTGACGGAATCCCTGCACATACATGCAGTAACCCAGAAACCCGATAACAGCAACGTTAAGTGGAACTGTCTCTGTGGCAGTTTTTCCAGCATCCCTTATCTCAAACTGGTCCAGATTTAGTTCCTTCACTAGACACGTCGACGTCGTGCCAGACATGCATAAGAAGCACGCGATTTTTCAGGTCACTTGAAAACATGCCCTTGAGCGAGCTTTAGTGATTTCTATATCTGGATAGTTTAACAACTGCCATAAGGCATAGTTTGAACATCGATCTGATTCTCAGGATGCCATTTTCGAGATCCGGTGTTACAAGGAGTGGCAATTGGCTTTCACGTTACTCAAAAAAAGTCATGAAGAACTCATTTCATTTGTACAAGCAATTCCTGACGAAGACGACGGGATCGTGTCTGACTCTAGTCAACCACATCTCGTCATCTTCGATGACATTTTACTGGGAAACATAGAAGAAATTAAAATTTGGTTTATACGAAAAGGACATCGTAATTCCAATATTATTTGCATTACTCAAAATTTATTTCAGCAAAGAAAAGCGCACAGTATCATCAGTCTCATTGCTTATTATGTCATGTTGTATACAAATCCGAAATTCAAGTTTTGACTAAACAGTTGGGAACACATTGGCTGAATTATGCTTATGATGATGCCACTCAATCGCCACATGCGTATTTACTCACCGATTTAAAGCTACCATTCCCGATTATTGGAGATTTTGTACGAATTTGTTTCACGATTGGTGTATAAAAGGAGGTCCAGTCATTTTCACTTCGCCTTCCACGTTTTCGTCTGTCTACGAAAGCAAATCATCTTTTTTTGCCAAATCTTTGTGGTGTATTGTGTCATTGGAGCAGCGACTGGTAATTTGAGTTTGCAACCAGGAGATACACTACTGTGGACTATTTTACTCATCAGCTGTATTGGCTATATTAGTCCTAATATTTTGAAGAAATATATTGACAGTAACAACGGTAGCCTCATCAACCCAAGTCGCAATTTTCTTAGATCACTGCAGCAATTTTCTGGAAGCCTCCTTGGAAAAGCATCATTCTCCTTTCATATCGAGTGACTCCTCGGAGACAAGAATCATCAAACTATGAATAATCAATTTTATTTAACATTACATAGTGACAGTTCTAAGGATGTGTTTCCCAAGAACAAAGTACTGGATAAACTTCAGCGAAGTGTACCGATGGAGTACCATCCACTTTCTTCTCGTCTCAAATTGGATTTTTTCCGACGGCAAAACACTGTCCATCACTTTTTCTATGTTTGCTATTCGGGTGGAAGCTAGGTGCAGACTGATTTGGACCGAGGCTGATTCGGACCAAATTACGGACTGATTCTGACCAAAAGCCAAAAAGCCAGGCTAATTCGAACCATATTACGGACTGATTCGAACATGTGAAATATTATTAAGTTTCGTTTTAGATTTAAATGTGACATTTTAATTTATTTCAAATTTGATATTTCTCATTATTCCTAGATGCGTTGAGCAGTTCAAAAACTGCATTTTATCAATAAAATTAAATAATGTAAGGCTGTTTATCTTGCATTGCCAATTTAATAGCGAAGTATATTCAGAGCAGCTCATTCACATTTTTGCAAAATTGAAATAGCTCGATTTATTTCATTCAGAAATCTTTAAATTACTAACACTGGAAAAAAATCGTGAAAACAGGGTCAACGCAGTAAAATGATGTTCGTTAATATATTGGTCTGAGTATCTTAAACGCTTTTGTTACATTTATGTAGAACTTATCTTTATCCTGTATATTGTACTATATACTAATAGTGCTAAATAAAACTTACATACTAAAATTGAAACTGGCTTCCTATAAAATTTATGATTTAAGTTCACAAGTCGATAATCTGCTCATCTAGTTAACCTCGTATTAGTTATGATAACGTAACGAAAATGCTGGTGTTATCTCTTTAGAAACATGAAATATATTTTAATTTTTTTTTAAAGCACTATGTTATTTATTTTTCTGAATTCATAATGTATCATTTAATATTATGCAAATTACTAACACTGACAACAACAAAAAAAAGTTAAATAAAACCCCATGCAGTAAACATTTGTTAGTCTATATATACTGGTCTGAGCATGCTAATGATTTTGTTAGATTTATGCAGAATTTATCTTTATACTGAATATTGTACTATATACTAATAGTACTAAATAAAACTTGTATACTAAAAATTGGAACTGGGGTCTTGTCAAATCAATACAATATCTTATGTCTATAGTCTGCTGATCTTGTTGACCTCGTAATAATTATGATAAAGAAAATAATTAACGTAACGAAAATGCTGGTGTTATCTCTGTTGAAAGAGGAAATATATTTTAATAATCTTTGTTTAAAGAACCGTATGTTATTTTCCCCCCGAATTCATGACGTATCATTTAATTTATGCAAATTACTAACACTGAATTAATTGATGTTGCTATAATTAAACATTATGTTTTCACCGTCAGTTTAATACTTTGATCAGTACGACTGCTGATTTTAAATAAATTTGTTATATTTGGCAACATGGAAGTGTTATAATATGATATATGTGTTAATATCATAAAATCTATATATAGATATCAAGCTTAATAGATTTAATATGTGCTTTAAATGAAATATTTACGCTCATTCAAATTTGTTTTTTTTTAAAAGGATAGTATGAAAATAAAATAAGTTGGATTACTGGTTCGAGATTTTACTCCCAAGATAACAAATCAACGATAATACCAAAGTACGTTTAAATATTGTTACTGATCAATAACTAGACACAATATTTATTTGGTAAATATAATACGAAGAAAAAAAGATTTGCATGATAAATCAATAAAAGCCATGGTTCAATATATATATATATATATATATATATATATATATATATATATATATATATATATATATATATATATTACTTGCATAATTTATAAAAGGTTTCAAAATGTTTTCAAAGATATTAATTAATTCAAAGAATAATTTTATGTTTTCTTTATTGTAAACATTGAAAAGTTTTTTGGATTTAAAAAATGGAAATCCGATCACTCATATCCATTTTGTTCTGATTTCGACTGGAAATTACAAAGAACTAAATTTAAGCGCTGAAAATCAACCTTTTACATTCTCTTACTGTTTGCCAAGACGGCAGCAACTTCTAAAATAAATCAGGTATGTGTGTTCCATTGTTTTCTTATATTTCAGATGATCCGAATCAACCTGACATATGGTCCGAATCAGCAAACATTCCTCGTTCCTACTAAAGACATCAACAACGAACGATTCTTCAAGTATTTTCGCTACCCTATCGAACTGAGCGAAGGCCTGCATTTGACATTTGTGTACTCTGATATCGCTGAGTACAACGCAGATGCTCTGTTGCTGAGAGTCATTCCTTTCAAAGTGGATTCTGCCATAGCTGCGTACGATGAAGGAGGAAGGACGTATCACATTCACCGAGAATATGTACATCTTCATTATCCTGCTGTCAGTAAATCGTATTTTGACAGTATTAGTATAAAAAGAGATCTTGGACAAACTATTCTTTTCTGTCAAGGATAAATCACGGTGAAACTACATTTTCGAAAAAGATTTACCAGCGAATTGCAACGAATGCATCATGTGTACCGACGAGTAGCTCGACAACGAGGGCATAGTTTTTGGAGATATGTTAAAATCGGCTTTTCGTATTGTAGCGCCCATCTTGAAACCTATGGTCACTCGAGGATTGCATGCTTGAGAAGATGCGGCCTAAATGACAGGAAAAGAATTTCTTCAAAATGTGCTCATCGACCAACAAAGTTCCAAACAAACGTTCATGAAAGCAGGAAAAAATGTATTGATTTAGACAGAAAAAAATCCTTGTCCGCAGATGCACACCTATAAATTTGCTTCACTCCTCTACGCCACAGAGAGGACAAGGCAGAAGGAGACCCAGAAAACCCTTTAGACCTCATAGACAATATCAGAAAAAGAATTAGAAAAGAAGAACAGAGATTTTGACGTTTTTTATTACTAAAAGAAAATGATGCACCGTGATTATTGTGATTGTTCCAAATCAGAACTTGAGCTGTTTGCCACGTCACCCACGATGATAACGATGCAAGAATCCCAGTGGGTACAATCCCGTGTCGTCTTTGACCACCTCAGCGTCTATCTTTTTTAAAATAAAAGGACAAATCAAAGATTACATTGATCTGAAAAACAATTACTTATAACTGAAAGTCAAAGTTCTCAAAACGGACGACAACAATCCAGGCGTTGATGCCAGAGTGGCTCACGTTAACAATTGCACGCATTCGTTGTTTAACGAAGTAGATTTGTACTTGAACAATAAACTAGTCAGCAGCAACATAACGAGCTTACCTGGAAAATCTCTTGACGTACGGAAAAGAAGCCACGCACACACATCTGGATGCCTCATTGGTGTGGAAACTCGACATCTTGGATGGATTCAACGACACCGAGTTGACAGAAGCTAACAATCCTCACAATGTAGGATTTAACGACCGCCAAAAGAAAATCAAACAAAGACGTAGTTTGGAAATGATGGATCGTTTGTATTTGGACATGTGGTTGCAAGACAAGTATTTGCTGAATGGCGTTGATGTAGGTGAGACTGAATCGAAGCAGTGCCGTGTTTCATTTGATAGCCAGTGCTAACGAGTACAAAACTGTTATAGAAGAAGCCAGACTCTACGTGCGACGTGTATAAATCTTAGCTGAAATGGGAAACGACACCAGTCAAGCTCTAACCAGAACAACAGCCAAGTATCCTCTACGAGTGGTGGAAATTAAAACCTTCGCCACTGTCTCTGGACTCTGATCCAAGATCGAAGATCATGTCTTGCAAGGTCAACTACCTAAACGTTTCTTTACTGGCATCGTCAGCAATTCTGCTCTCAACGGAACTATTGATCAAAATCCTTTCGAGTTCCTACACTTCAACATATCCGAGATAGCAGTCATCCAGATGACCAGACATTGTGCACAGGACCATCTGAATCTAACTTACGCAGAAAAATTACTGGAGATGTTACTTGACTCTGTTTGAAGCCAATGGACAATTAGGAACCAACAGTAGATACGTTATTTCGTACGACGATTATTCAGGAGGATATGTTTGTGGGGATTTGATTTCACTCCAGACCAAGGCAGCGACGAGGGACATTTCCACCCAATAAAATCAGACCAACTCCATGTGGAACTTCACTTTACACTTGCCCTCGAGAACACAGTGAACGTGATATTGTAAGCAGAATTTGGCAATACTCTTGAAATCAACATTCTAAGAGAAGTGGTCCTAGACTATTAAAAAACATGCAACACGAACTCATGTACATAGGTGTATATGATGTTTTCTATCCAGAACTGCAGGCACAGACGCTAAGTGGAGAAAAACAAGAGAAAGAGAAAAATACAGTCATGGTGTCACGATGGCCAGAATAAGAACAACACTTAATGTCTTGTTTTGCTCGCCACTTGAAATAATCACATTCCTTACCATAGAACATGGTCATGTTTGATGACGAGTCAAGAAGAAAAGTTGGAAGAGTATCTGAAAGAAGCATGGACCCTCATCTTAGAAAAGAAGATCTTGAAAGAGTGGTAACCATTCGCTACCTCCATTGACTTCTTTGGAGACGAAACGCATGGAAGCTCTCTTGCAACTTAGTGCCGAGACTTCCCGTTCATCGACTTACTTGACATATGTTTTTTGAAAAAGAAAAAGTAAAGTGTTAACTCATTGCTTATCATTACCTGTTAAGAATGAATACCTGTGAACTTCATTACCTTCTGACCCACAATTCGTTCACAGCTTCTTGGAATCCAGTGGTGTGTGCTAAAGATGAAGTCCCTCATCGAAAACCTAAAGACTTTCGAACTTATGTCATGAACACTGATGACAGTCATTGCCCAGGAACAAATTGGGTAGCCGTCTACTTTCCCAATGGCAACAGTGTGGACCATTTTGATTCCTATGGCTTCCCTCGTAGGGAACTCGATATAGTCGACTTTATGAGAAGAAATGCTGTATCCACTCAATTCAGTAATGTGAGATTACAATTATCAAATTCTTTATTGAGTATTTTCTTCATCAACGTAGTCTTGGTTTCCCATTAAAACATTTACCGACTTGCTTTGGACTTGATTTTTCTATAAATTATGCCAAAATAGAAATGTCGTTTTGTGAACATTATGGCTATCTATTTTCTTTAGCTTAGAAACGAAGTGTTCATCAATGGCAAAATGACACTGTACGAGATCATTGGAACTCTAGTCGTACTCCACAACGTTGTAAACCTTGCAAATACGTTCATGTTTACAAATTTTGTTTGGTATCTGTCAGTTGTATGTGAAAAGGAAGGGACTAACCTGAATCCTCCCTCTTCACTTGTCGATTTTTTTTAGTTAGCATTTTTATAAAAAAAATATGTTGGTTTCTTGAAAAATGGTATAGGGTCGTTTTTTGAAAGAAAGAATTATTTTAAAATACTCTTTTACTTTCTCTGTCAATCTTTAAGTTTTTCTAAGAGGTTCTTTTCTTTCACGTCCACATCACCACTTTTTAGGGATATTTTACTTCTCGTCTCTGCCTCTAGTATATAAAGCGGTGCATTCACAAGTCTTGCCATTCATCGTCAACCATACAATAAATATGACTACCACTGAGTGGCGGGGCGAGGGGGCAATTGCCCCTGGGCACTAGGCGAAGAGGCGCCGTCGTGAGCTTTTTGTTTTATTTGCAGTCGAAATTTGCATAGCATTTCACCTTCGCCTTAGTCTAACGGGGGTAAATTCTTCACAAAATTTATATTTGGGGGGAGGGGAGGGAGCTTGGTAACTGTCACAAAAACTTATCTGTAGCAAAGTACGATCGGCACTAAAAAACATTGCCCGCGGGCGCCTCGAACTCTCGCGCTGCAACTGCTACCACTGGAAAATTAAGTACCTCCTAGGCAGAGTCGAAGAAGTTTACCCTTATAAGAGTCATTTCAAAAGGAAAATGGTGACCTTTAGAACAGCAAAACAAGTGATAAGGGAAGTGATGGAGGAGGAAATGGAGAAGATAAAGTGGAGTTAAACAACAGAGAAGAGTGAGCAGAAAAGAATTGAGAGAGGAATTTCCAGTTCGCACGAGTAAAAATTAAGAGATAAAGCAGATGAGCCTAATTTTAGACTTTCTGTCTCTTACAAGAAGGAGATCCTGCTGTGTCATCTGGCCAGTGATGTCGAGTCTACTAGATATAATTAAGATCTTTGATCCTGGACAAAAACCAATGGTCCTTTTCAGGGCCACCCAGATCTCTTAGAAAAGATGTAGTACTTAATCAATACCAGTATTTGTTTGTGTCTTTAACAACTTAAACCTCTACCACAGTGTGAAAACATAGCCCTAATGAAGAGAATAGTGCTTCTTGGAACAAATTAAGGAATATTACCCAACTAATTTAAGGCATCTAGCGAGGAAATGATCCTTTGCGAAGTAATGAAGGAGGAGCCAAGAGCTTGGGCTCCAGAGGAAAAGAGTAGGAGAGACAGATAAAGGAGAGAAAGCAAGAATTCTTCAAAGCCAGATGGCAATTAGTTCAGGCAAGGATACGTGTCAGAGAAGAAGAAGCCCAGCGAGGAATGAATATTCGAAGTCATTTAAGATGGGGCAGTAAATGTACAGAGCGTAGAGCTCGGTCCAGGAGGTGAGGGATGTATTAACCCTCTTTGGTTAACAGACCCACCACACACGGAAGTCACCCAGTTCTCTTATAAAAGAGATACTACGGAATCATTGTCAGTTTGTGTTTTATGTTTTTGTATGTCTTTGTCTTTTATCCATTCACAACTAAAACTTGAACCCCTACCCCAGTATGATAGTATGTTTGTGTGTATGTAAGTACAATATGTGTGTTAGTACTCCTAATCTTTTGTGTGTGATTTCATCCCCATTCTTTTTCATCCTACTCTTTTCGTTGATTAGTAAGTGTGGGGTGTTGGTCACTCCAAGTGGTGTGTTGGATAGTAGTGGTGGGGTGTTGGGTATTAATTGACTGAGTATCAGTCACTCCAAATGGCATGTTATTTAGTAAGTGCTGGGTGTTGGATAGTATGTGCCATGTGTTGAATAGTAAGTGTTGGGTATTGGATAGTAGATAAGTGGGTGCTGGTCACTCCAAATGGCATGCTGGATAGTAAGTGTGGGGTGTTGGATAGTACTGTAGGGTATTGGATTGTACATAAGTGGGTGTAGGTCACTCCAAATGGAGTGTTGGATAGTAGATGTGGGGTGTTGGATAGTAAGTGTGGGGGTGTTGGACAGTAAAAGTGTATGTTAAACCTATGAACATTTTCAACATTAACTTTTCCCTTGTACCCATAAAGTCCCATAATGTTAAAACAAAAATTAATTTATAGGTACAAAAGGAAATCTAGTGTTAAATTTTAACATCACCATTCCCCTGGTACCCATACAGTCCCATAATATTAAACATGTGGACTAATGTTAAAATCCTCTTGTACCCCATGTGTCCATATTTCAAATAAACTAGTCCACTACCTCAACCTCATGCCCCTATTGTGTTTTTGCTGTTGTGATGGCTTGTGGACTGGTTGTTTGGATTTTGGTCTTGCTCCAGCTGATCTCAAGACTGAAAGTATTTGCTTCTTCCTGCATTATGTCCAGGCCGAGCAAACATTTGTGGTTTATCAGACAGTAGAGTGATGTCATCGGCATAATCAAGGTGGGTGCAAACTTGATCACCTATCGTTGTATCCAGCTGTCCCTTCCGTACAATTTGTTCCAGCATCAGTCCATTGGAGGCAGGAAAACATTTGGGGCAATGGTACATCCCTGTTAAACACTGCTGTTGATATGCAACCATTGCAAACATTCACCATCGACTCGAACACAGCTGATAGTGGCAGAATAAAGGGCTTTTATTATTGTGACAACCTTGTCAGAGAGTCCTATGCTCTTGAGTAGAAGACGGCAGCTCTGTTGACCAAATCAAAGGCACCTTTTAGGTCAATGAAGGCTATCTAGAGTAGTTGATTGAATTCCTTGCTGGTTTGTTTCAATGTTTTGAGAATATAAATGCAGTCAATGGTTAACTTTCCTGGTGTAAAGTCACTCTGTTCCTTCCTGTGTAGTTCCAGTAAATGGTTCTTCACTCTGGTCAGAAGGATAGTGGCAAAATAATTCCCGGTACAGATAGCAGGGTAATGCCATGGTAATTACTGCAGTCCCACTTACTGCCCCTGCCTTTGTAGAAGGGCAGGATAATACCTTTTTCTAATCATCAGGGATTTCGCCCATCTCCCATACAGAATGAAAAGCCTTGGTTAGCCACGCTATGAAGCCCTCACCTCCTGCTTCCAGCAATTCACTCATGATGCCACAAATCCCTGCTGCTTTCCCATTTTTCAATTTTTATGTGCTGCAGCTACCTTGATCTCCATTTGTGGACCAATATTTATGCTATAGGTTGGTGTGGCTATTTTGATGGCATCCTCTAACTCCCGAGATGGAGTGGCACTAGGCCTGTTTAGCAGTCGAGAGTAGTGTTCTCTCCATCATTCTAGCTTATGCTAGCTGTCACATCAAATCTTACATGCCAAATCTTATATAGGACTAGATACAATCCAGAAAACACCCTGTACAGGTCCCTGAAATTAGCAAATGTGCCCCAGTTACAGCCTCTGACTAAGACCTCATTTGCCTCTGTAGCTTTGCTATCAGTCCAATTTGGCTTATCCAATGCTGTCTTTAATGAGATCCATGATAAAACAGGTGTTATAGGAGGGGGAGAAGTATACTAAGGTTCTTTATAGTGAGGGACCCCTGTAATATACAACATTTGCCTGACTCTGCATATAAATAGATTTCAAACCCTCAAGAGCAGGCATGTGGTGATTTTAGACCACCCTCATTTTCCATCACAGCTGTAAACCTTTACACTTCAATATATTTACCAAAGAAAAAGAAGAAATGGTTAATTGACAGCCTTGATAAAGATACACACTTAAAGTTATCTGCTCAAAACTTTTACGGGATTCTCATATTCTCATTTTAGAACAATCTTACAAAATTTTACTAATGAAATTAGCAGATTCTGTCAATTACGATAAGCACTAAGCATCAATGATATTATCATTGTTCTTCTTGTTATAACTAATAACTAGAGCTATATAAGCAATGGGTGCATTGCAAAGCCGCCCCCCCACCCACCCACCCCCACCCCCCACCCACACACACAGTACAATTGGCTCTGTAGGGCCTTAAACATAAAATCTTGTGTTGGGAAACCAAAGTTAGGATAAATGGGCATTCAGGGACCATGACTCCTCTAAGTGATAAGATTGAATGCTTGAAATGTAACTCATTCAAGGTCTCATAAACACTCCACATAAAGATATGAAATTGATCAAAAATGGCCATAACTCTGTCCAAAATGGAGTAGACGAGACAAAACCCATAAAAGGCACATCTACGTCTAAGAAACAATATCCATGTGAAATTGCATCAGAATGTGTTGAATGGTTCTTGAGCTATGATGATCACAAGCAACATCCCATGAAGCTGATTGACAAGGGCCATAACTCTAGTCCAAAATAATTTAACTGGACAAATCCTATAAAAGGCACATCTAAATCTAAGAGACAATGTTCTTATCTAATTCCATTATCATATACTGAATGGTTCTTGAACTATGCTGACTACAAGCAACATTCCAAGTTTCCATGGGAAAAGAATCTGCCCAAAAAGGGCCACAATTCTGTCTGAAATGGAGTAGATGAGACTAAACCCCAAAAAGGCACATAAAAGTCTATGAGAAAATATTCATATCAAATGGCATCAGTATATATTAAATGGTTCTTAATCTATGCCTGTTACAAGCAACATCCGTGTAAAGACATAGTTAACTGTCAAGGGACATAACTATCCAAAGTGGAGATAACAAGACAAAACCCATAAAAGGCACATCTAGGTCTATGAGACAATGTACACAATTACTTGGATCAGAATATGTTGAATGGTTCCTGAACTATGCTGGTTACAAGAAGCAGCTGCAGTGAAGATTTAAAACTGAGAAAAAGATCAGTAACTCCATCAAAATTGGACCTGTAACGATGAATCCTTTAAAAGGCACACCAAGGTGTAATAGGCAATTAATTCACCTACAAAATGGCATCCAATTATGGTGTTACAAGTGCGAATGGATGGACAGAATAACAGACAGATGGATGGAAAAGGTGGTTACTAAAGGGCTCCCTCATCTCGATGCAGGGTCCTAATGAAAATCCTGGTGCTGTCATCAATTTCCAAAAAGCTATTCCCATGTCTCACAATCTTTTAAATAGTGTCTAAACAAATTCAAGAAACCTTGGTTCATGATGTGAGGGCAAAACTGAGGCCATAATTCAAATTGTTGAATTCTTCTAAGCGTAGATAATGATCTTTCTGCATTTGCACTGCTGTGAGGGAGTGTTAAGCATGCAATGCCCACTCTAGTTAGAATGTTTGAACAGGTTAGTTACTTTTGGGATTGACCTCTGCAGTCATGCATTGCCCCAATCATGGGTGACTAATCTCAATATTGTGTTTGCGGTATGTGAAAAGAATTAAATAATACCCCCTTTCTGCTGGGCTTTATAAAGTAAAACTCCATCAATAAGGACTTCTAAAATTTAGTTTTGCTGGACTTTGCTTGCTTTACCAATGGCAACTCCTTACCTGAATCACCGATTCATTGCAATACTTTGCCTTGAAAAATAAATCACACTTTTTGCACCATTCCAGCTACTGAAATAGTATATGGAGTAAAATCCGACTTCAAAGAAACGTTGCCACCAATCACAAACTATCAAATAATCTTTACTATAGATGACTTAAACATTATCACTCAAGCAGAGATGCTGCCAGGAATTTATCTGAAAGGGGGAGCTTCCCCCTTGTCACCAAAATAAGGGGGGAGAAGACAAAATGAGGGGGAGGAGGAAATGGCCATAGTTCAATATTTACCTAATACATAAATATCCATCTCTTTCTTTCTTCCTGCCCTATTTAAATCAAAATTATCAAAAGATGTCTCCTCTAGTTACATAAGCATTAATCTGTTGATCATTTCTGAGCATAATTTGTTCCTTTTCTATGAATATTATTCTGTGCTGAGAACCCCCTTTCACATATGCATAGCTAGCTAAGCCAGCTTGAACAAGTTGGAAAACTGTTCTTTATGGTTGTTATGTACAATTTTCAACAGCTCATATGTATTGTCTCTTGGATATCTCTGCTTGAAAATAATATTTTTCACTAAAAAGAGCTCTGCCAAAGTTTCAATTTTTTTAATCAGTGCTCTGCTAACCACTATGCCAGATTTCTTATCTGTTCCACAATGTTGTATTTGGGTTTTAAGTCCATCAATGCAATAGTCAGCTTGTTCAGACAGAGGTATTTTGATCAAAAATAAATATCCTTACTTTTAAATTTCTTTTTAGATTCTTATTTCTTCAATTTATCTTAACCCTTAAGAGTGATATACAGTTTTGTAGCACAAGATCCCTGAAGGCAGAATTGTTTGAGAAAAGATATGAAAATTGCACTCTACTTTTAAACTGCATGTATTTTAATTAGGCTCAGTATTCTGCCTTTTTGACATTTTATTTCATAATGCCGCTTAATAGGGGGTTGACCGGCATGTCATCTGTTTTTGTCCATCCAGCATGTACATCAAACTCGTATTCAACATCATTTTCGGGTTCAAAATTACTCACTGGTATTTCCAGTAACACTTTCCAGACTCCAATAATCTCATATACTTCAGAACTTTAAAAATCATTTTCATCATCGCTATCATCAGATAGTATTTGCCAAACTAAATCGTCATCTTAAGATGAACCATGTTGGGAGTCAGCCATTTTGGGTTTTCTAGGAGCCCTTACTTTAAACACGCATTGGTAAAATTTCCGTCATGAATGGAAGGTTCAACCTCGACAATACTTGTTTCAGGGCCAAAATGTGCCAATCAAATTTAGTTTAACAACCGTTCATGTCAAGCCGAAGTTTTCAGATGTGTAAACAGTTGTCTACCAGAAAAAAAGACAGAAAACGAGACAAGCGCTATGAGACCCCTACTGGCGGCGCCACTTATGCCACAAGAAGCACTTTAAGGGTTAACAGTTAAATAAAAATTGTATACTGCGCAGAGTACATTTTTATATGCATGACTTTAAACTAATTTGTGGGAATTCTCGCACATCACTGCTTTCCAAGTGCACAAATTCGTACAAATTTTGCACGATTCGTGTGCCCTGGCAGCATCTCTGCTCAAGGCAATGAGGAGTAATAACTTTTGTTTCTTCAATACACACCTCTTCAAATGAATTAGGTTGTTCCAACTTAGGGATCAACCATTGGGGGAGGGGGGACCTGAGATTTTCTTTTAAGCCAGGACATTTTTTTTTCTTTCACCTCAAGATAATTAATTTTTTCAAACTATTTGTGAGCTGGAATTTTTTTCTCTCCAAATAATCATAGCCCCCCCCCCCCACCCCACCCCACTGAAAATTACTTTACCTATGCAAATTAGCCTAATGGAATTCTCTCACAGCAGTGCTCAAAGGACTTAAAACGACATCACCCTGTCCATTGTCAGCCAATGAAGTAAACTGTGCAATGGTGGTTATTTACATCTGAGCACCTTACCTTTTAATTGCCTCCATGACAATCAATTGCATAAACTACCTTGAGACAGGGCCCCGGGTGGCCGAGTGGTCTAAGGCGCTCGCCTTTACTGATCACTGCCATCTCACCTCTGTCCGCGTGGGTTCAAGTCTTGGGCTCTGCCAATGTGGTTATGTGAGAAAGCTTTCCAGTAGCTTCTTGTGGGTCGGTGGTTCTTCCCGGGATTTTCCCGGGTTGTTCCTCCACCAGATATACTGACCGCCATGTATAGCCTAACATGTGCTGAAAAATGGCGTTAAACCCATAAAAACCCCAAACCAAACCAAACTACCTCGAGTTCCTAAGCAGGACTGTTGACTGTTTATAAAGGCTACCGGTTATGCATATATATCATGGTGGTCAATAAAGATCTCTATTTTTTCCTTCTAAAATTACAGAAAATCGATTTTTTAAAAATATGACCATGTCGAGGGTTTCGGAGTCAAAACTTATGTTTTTCACATGACACGTCAAGTTTAGGCAGGTATGCTCATATCGATATGACCATCAGTTTAGGAGTAGTAGAGATAATAAGATTTTCAAAATGGCAGCTGTGGCAGTCATATTGGATGTCTGAGGGGCACCATTTTCATTTAAGACCAACTAGACCTTTGGATGAATGTGTCTGAAAAGTTTGGTGTCAATCCTCTCAGTCATTTAGGAGCATCGATAAAAAACTTGTTCTTAAGGATGATAGACAAAAGGGTATCACATACACTCTTCTGGTCCATGATTAGTAGAGCTAAAAATTAACCGAGGTTTTCCTGGTATTAAACCTGAAACCAAATCTGATTTAAATCCATGAAGTCCCCCAAAAGTTACTGACCAAAACAACATTTATGAGGCAAGGGAAAACTTTAAATCAATCAAGGGCTATAGCTGGGTCAAATTTTTTTGAAAATATAAAGGTAAAAATTGAAGTTGATCAAGGTCATGTTAACATTAAGACTAACATTAAATTTAATTTCAATTCCTTCAAAAGCTACCGAATGACATTGAAATTCATTTTTCAAGGTCAAACCTCCCAGTCAACAAGAGTACTGTGATTGGCACATTATACACCTGGCCCATGTCTAATAATCTTCTATGTAGACAACTTAAATTTTAGTACAGAAACCATTCTTCTTCTTTCACTCAGTGACCTTGACCTTTGACTTTTCAATCCCAAAAGAGATAGGATTCTTTCATACCAGAAGTGCAAGCCAGTCACAAAGTTTGGACCATGTCGGTAATGTTGAACTAATGTCATTATGCAGAAACCATTTTTCTTCTTGCAGTCACAGTGACTTTGACCTTTTGACTCCAAATCCAAAGGGTTTCTTCCTCACCCCAAGTGCAAGCCAGCTACAAAGTTTGGTTGAGGTGTGTGATGTAGAAATGATGTTATTGTGCAGAAACCATTTTTATTCCTTCAGTCAGTAACCTTGAACTTTCACCTTTTGACTCCAAAATCGATACATTTCTTCCCTAGCCTAAGTGCAAGTCATCCACAAAGTTTAGTATCTGCACATGGTGGAAAACTTGAGTATTTGTGCAGAAACCATTTTTCTTCTTTCAGTCAGTGACCTTGACATTTGATCTTTTAAGCCCAAAATTGATGGAGTTCTTCCTTATCCTAAGCGCAAGCTATCCACAAAGTTTTGTAACTGTAGATGGTGGACAACTCATGTTATGGTGCAGAAATCATTTTTCTTCATTCAGTCACAGTGACATTGACATTTGAAGCCAGAAAATGACTGGGTTCTTCCCTACATATAGTGCAAGCTATCCACAAAGTTTGGTAACTGTAGATGGCGAACAACTTGAGACATTGTGCAGAAACCAACTTGGTAACAGATGGATGGAGAGATGGCCTGCTGGACATCATAACATAATATGCTCCACCTTATGGCAGGTGTATAAAATGGGCCATAACTCAGTCAAAGTTTGAATGAAAATAAGTTGAAAACTGAACAAAACTTGATTGTTCTTGATGCTTAGTATTGTACCAAATTTGGTTTCAATCCACAAAGTCCTGCAAAATTACTGAGCAAAAACAAAATCTGTTATGTACAGGCAGACATGCATAACTAAAGTAACTCTAATGCCTTTCCAAAGAACATGGGTGAGTATACCAATACAGATGAGAAGTAACACTGAAAAAGCATTTGTATAACCTTTTATTTTACTCTTTTTCAACTTACACTAAATTAAGAATATCAACATTGTTATACAATCATGTGGGCAAGTAAATAAATTCTGAAAACAGCATTTTTTATTAATACTTCAGAGCTCAGATTTTTCAGTAATTTAGTTCCTTCATTTTTGCAGGGTACCATGCCAATAAATTTTGAATTCTGCTTGATTGTATTATTAACAATAAATTTATTTTCACCATTGAAACAAACAATAAATATCACAAATTAATCAGATACCAAGCTAGTCTTCACATCTTTTAGGCAAGTTCTACTCTTGAATCCCTTATCATAGAAGTCAGTATGCTCCTTTTCTGGAGGTGGTGTCTCAAACTGAAAGTAGAACAGAAACAAATGAATGCCACAAAGGCCAGCCAATATTACAATTAGGATTCTGCTACATAACTGCATATCCTAATGCTTATCTACATTATATTTAGATCTATTTCCTGCAACAGTGTCCACCTCCCCCCTGCTCCTCCCACAAGGGATATATTAAACCTCTAAAATCATCATGTTCATCTACAGATCCCCCCTGCCTACTCAAGTATATTCAAAGATTTAAAGACTCTATGTTAAATAGTGTACAATGAGCTGTGTACCTTACACACACATGAGCAACGTCACATAATACCTGACTTGTCTTTGTGGTGCCAGTAATACTGGAGTGTAACTGCTGTCATGTGTCAACATGAATAAAACATGGTAATACACAAATTAAGTCATGGGATTATCTTTTTGAAAAGTGAGACATGACTCTAAATTTCAACTGGACCTGTTTATACATCAAAGCAGAGACAACTTGGATAACAAATTATTTGACATCATCTTCAAATTTCATGAGCAAGATTGCATAGTATCTATGCATTTATTCCTATCTTTACATCTATCTTTTTACCTAATGATCTATCTATATGTCAACATTTTCTCTTACCTGCTCAATAGGAAATTGCTTATACCAAATTAAAACCTAAGCCAAGTCTTCAGGAAATAATTTAAAACAGATTATTAGTAATAATGTTGTTTGCATCAAAGTACCAACAGAGTGAAACATGATAAAATTAAGCACAGTGTTTAGAAATGCACAGCTTTCTTTCACACCTTATTCATTCATGAGTATTAAAATGTCAGTAACATGGAATTTCCAACATGGACATAATGGCATTCTCAATGCTAATTTTTTACAAGGCCACATTGTTATTTAAAACTACTTAGAGCAAAATATACAGGAAAACTTATACAACTGTTGTGCACATTAACCTGTAAATCCATTAACCTTTTCCTCTGCACTGGTTAAAAATTATACAACTGTTGTGCACAATTATCTGTAAATCCCTTAACCTTTCCCTCTGGCACTGGTAAAAAAATTATACAACTGATGTGCACATTTACTTGTAAATCACTTAATGTTCCATCTGAGACTGGTTAAAAATTATACAACTGTTGTGCACATTTATCTCTAAGTATCACAACTAATCAGATCCCAAATTGCTAAGTCTTTACCTCATACACACAGTAAACAAGGGATTAACCCACTGATAGAGACCATACAATCGTAAGTCTGTTCTAGATATTACCCCAAATCAGTCACAACTGTGCAAGTAGCCTTCTGTTATGCCAATTCAAACTTTTAACAAGTAATGGAAGTCCTGGCAAATATCAACATTTATTTTTCCATTTTTGACCACCCCTAATCCTTGGATTACATTCAGGATTCAAAACCTTCAATGTCATTTACTCATCCTAAAGAAACATCAAATACGATAACCCTCCTTTAATTGGTGCCAGTGGTGTTAAGGTTACAAGAAAAGTCCACATTACCCATGAAACTGCAACCTTAGACTCCAAGCCCCCCTCCCACAAGACTGCATATAAGATCTCAAACATTCATGTAGATGAAATCGGAGTTACAAAGAGAAGCAACTGAAGGACAGACGCTAGTCATGGCCAAAATCGCCAAAGGCAAACATAATTTTCTGATGGCGATTAATTCTGTTAAAAACAACAAAATCAGCGATTAAATATTCAGGATCACTGTTGGTCACTCATATAATATATTTTCATGGTTGAAGTATTGACAAAAGGGACTTCATTTCTGAATAAAGAAACTTTCAGAAGTCCATAAGTTAGCAACAATGAATATTTGTTTTCAAAGAAAAATAACTGTGAGAAAGAGGGATTTATTAAATACTGATAAATAATGGATAAACTCTGAAGTTACCAGTAAACGAAAGCAAGATTCAGAATGGAAATTCCATAGCAGCCCTTTTTAAGTAACCAAATAATCACACATGTCAATGTTTTTATGTGGTCAAATTTTGGAGATCACTTGGGAAACTCAAGTACCAACCAATATAAAAGTAAATGGATAGACATACCCATGCACACTACACAACATCCACGTAAGTATTAATATAAATACAAGGAATCATCCACGTAAGTATTAATATAAATACAAGGAATCATGCTATCTCTACAATTATACAATTACTGAGGAAAAATTGAATGCCAAAACTTTCACAATATTTAACTTGAGCATATAAGTACAGCATGTTTTGGTAAAGATTCGTAGTTAATTTAATAAATTCATCAAATGAAATGACAACAATATTTCAGAAAATCTCTTTGGCAACCAATTTTGGATACCTATATCTTCCTAATTTTCAATGAAGACCAACCAGACCTGAAATGAACAGGTTTCTGGTTTAATAATAAATGACAAAGACTTACCTCAAGCGTTCTCGGTCTGGTTCGGTACATGTACCATCCTGTCATTCTCGTCCAGTCCTGGAATTAAATGACAGACCAATAGAATCAATCCTTCAATTCATATGTAGGCATATGTATGTAAAGTAACAAGACTTCGGTGGAACACCATGCTGAGTCCATGAACAGTGTTAAGCAGGCAAGACACAAATCCCTGCATACAGTACAAATATTTGTGTATGAAAGCTTTAGTTGAATACAGCAGCTGCTGTAAAAATTGGATGGCTTTCAAACACTTCAAAACAAAATCTTAATGTTCACAATGATGATACCACTGCCACAGCCACTGCCAGAAAAGTTATACCTATTTCATACTATTCAAAGGCTCAACAATAATACTGGTGCTATAGCAGGATTGGAGTCTTCTGAGGAAAACAAAAGTATATGGTATACAATTTAAAACTAGTGTTTTTTAACACAAACTTTCTTAATAATTTACTCTATTTGAAATTCATTTATAAAACGAGAGTCCAAAGTGGACCTAAGAACTCTAACCTGGCTGATGTGTGCCTAATTTATTTAATAATGACAGGCCCCTATGCTAGGGTTCTTTGTGTCAGAGCTGGTCAAAGTCTGTTCAGCAGTTTTTGAGATAAAGTTGTGTAAATATTTTACATCAGCACCATTTGTACAAATTTGAAGGCTCTTTACACCAGAATGCTTTCTGTAAAGTACAATCAAGTTCTGTTCAGCAGTTTTTCAGAAGTTGTTTAAATGTTTTTCTATTTTTAGCAATAGTGGCCATATTTGATGTTGACTGGCATCATTTGTATAAAACTGAAGACCTCTGTCAGTATGCTGTCAATTAGATCAAATTCAGTTCAGTGAAAAAGTTGTTTCAAGATTTTCTTTTTTTTCAACAGAGGCCATACTGGAAGGCTGATCAGCATCATTTGTACAAAATTTAAAGCCCTCTATGCCAGGATGCTTTCTGTAAAATGTAGTCATTTTCAGTTGAATGGTTTTGAGAAGTTGTTTAAGGGTTTTTGTTTTTTTTTAATAACAGTGGCAATATTTGATGAAGAGTTGTCATTATTTGTATAAATTTGGAAGGTCTTCATGCCAGGAAGCTTTCTGTCAAGACTGGCCCAATTCCATTCAGTGGTGTTTGATAAGAAGTTGTTTAAAGGTTTTTCTATTTTTAGTAATGGCAGCCATAATTGATGGTGGATTGGCACCAGTTGTACAAACTTTAAACCCTCTATGCCAGGATGTTTTGTGTCAAATTTGGTCAATTCTGTTAAGTACTTTTAAGTTGGTTGGTTGTTATGGGTTTAACGCCATTTTTCAGCACATGATAGGCTATACATGGCCGGCCAGTATATCTGGTGGAGGAAGAACCCGAGAAAACCCCAGGAAGATCCACCGACCCACGGGAAGCTACTGGCAAGCTTTCTCATATACCCACGTTGGCCGAGCCCGAGACTCGAACCCACGCGGACAGAGGTGAGATGTCAGTGATCTGTAAAGGCGACCGCCTTAGACCACTCGGCCACCCAGGGCCCCCCTAAGTACTTTTAAGAAGATATCATTTAAAGGTTATTCTGTTTTCAGTAACATCAGCCATAAATGAAAGGGTTTCATATCATGATGCTTTCTGTCAAGTTTGGTCAGATTCTATTCATCAGTTTTGAAGAGGTCATTTAAAGTTTTTACTATTTTTATTAACAGTGACTTTTTTATCTTTAGTAACTGAGGCCACATTTGAAGGTGTATTGGCATAATTTGTACTAACCTGAAAGATCATTCTGCCAGGATGCTGTCAACATTGATCAAATTCTGTTCAGTGGTTTTTTACAAGTTATTTAAAGGATTTTTACTATTTTAGTAATGTTGGCCATATTTGATGGCAACATTTGTCCAAATTGAAAGCCCAACACCAGTTTGCTGTGCCAGAGTTGGTCGAAATTTGAAGTTTAAAAAAGCAACTGTTGATGGATGCAGGGCCATACGATAAGCTCACATCACATTTGGGGTGGAAAGAGATGGAGAAGATTAGGGAAATGTATGTCCACCCATGGAGTCGTGTTTGAATGCAGAGAATTGCATAATACACCATGCATCTTTATCACCAAGTTGCAGTGGAGAGATTAGTACAAGGCATGGCCAACTGTTACAAGTCAGTTCACATGCTCTAAAAATGGGAAAATATTGCAAAATAAATCTGATGCAGAACCAAGTCATCTCCCTTCTAACAAATATTACCTTAACTTGGAAGTTACTATGTTATAAGAGAAGATGTTCTGCTCCAGTCGCTCATGCTGAACTTGATAATTCATCAACAAACAATATTTAAGTTGCTTTAAGTCCGCCAGCTCCATAGGAATTTGTTTATGATCCAAAAATTCTGAATTTTAAAAATCATTTCCTGATTGTTAAAATGTGATATAGTTAGGAAATTAAAGCAGCCAAGACCTTTACATTTAAAAGCCGACAAAACACACATTTTACTGGTCATATGAAAACTTGAATGCAGATCAAATGAAAGTGCAATAAGTGGTACACTAAATATCTTTGGTAATGAATCTTATAATTGCATGTGATAGAGAGATAGAGAGTAGGTTGTGAGCAGTCATTGAAAACTGCACAGGAGGACAATGATTTACAGCTTAAAGTGAATGACTTTTTGTTCACTATTTATAATGACTGACTGGAAAAAAAAACAATAATTAAATGGCAAGAATAATAGATGGAAATAATTGTGAACAAGAGTCCCTCATAGGGACTGACGCTCTACTGACCTAAAAGAATTTACTGGAATTCAAGACAAGACCATTTCTTCTTTTCAACTGCTGAGTGTTGAAACCATCTCTGATATTCTTGAGCTATACCATTTTAAAATTAGCCACTGTGGCAGCCATACTGGATGAAAGATCAGCACCATTTTTATTTAGGACAAACTGGACACCATTAGAAGAAACCCCATGTTGATATGACCATCCATTCAGGAGAATTAGTTACAAAAATTTTAATATTTTCATTGTGGCAGCCATATTTTAGGTCAGATTGGCACCAATTAGATATCAAAATTAGTCTTCTGGTAAAAATCCATGTCGATATGACATTCCATTTAGGAGTAGCAATAACAAGATTTTTAAGATGGCTACCACAGTGACCAAACTGGACATCAGATCAGCCCCATTTACATTTAGTACCAAGCAGACATCATAAGAAGTCTTTTAATGAAAACCCAATGCTGATACGACTTTCAAACTTGGAGTAGTGATAAGATTTTCAAGATGGTCATGGTGGTGGCCATATTGGATATCAGATCAGCACTATTTGTATTTAGGACTGACAAGACACCATAAGTCTTACAGTGAAAACCTCATGCTCATAAATGGCTTTCTGTTCAGGAGGAGTAACAATCACTAGATTTTCAAGATGGCTACTGTGGTGGCCATACTGGAGGCCAGATCAGCACCATTTTCATTTAGGATCAACTAGACATCATAAGAAGTCTTTTACAGAGAAAACCATATGCTGATATAACCATCCATTCAGGTGGCATAGCAATAACAAGATTTTCAAAATGGCCACCATGGTTGCCATATTGGATGTTCAGGTGGCACCATTTTCATTTAGCAACAACTAGACATCATACAAAGTCTTCTGGTGAAAACCCATGCCAATAGGACTTTCCCTTCGGGAGTAGTAGTAATAGCAAGATTTTCAAGATGGCCACTGTGGTGGCCATATTGGATATCCAAGTAGAGCCATTTTCATTTAGGACCAAGTATACACCATAAGAAGTCATCTGGTGAAAACCCATGTTGTTATGACTTTCTGTTCAGGAGGAGAAGCAATAACAAGATTTTCAAGATGGTGGCCATATTGGCACCATTTTCATTTAGTACCAAGTAGACACAGAAGAAGTCTTTTGTGAAAACCCCATGTTGATATCACCATCCATTCAGGTGGAGTAGCAATAACAAGATTTTCAAGATGGCTGCTGTGGTGGGCATATTGGATGTCCAGGTAAAACCATTTTCATTTAGAACCAACAAGACATCATAAGATGACTTCTGGTGAAAATCCCATGTTGACATGACCTTCCATTAAAGAGGACAAGCAATAATCAGATTTTCAAGATGTCTGCCATGGAGGCCATATTGGCCATCAGATCGGCACCATTTTCCTTTAGGACCAATTTGATATCATAAAAAGTCTTTTTGTGAAAACCCCATGCTGATATGACCATCCATTCAGGAGGAGTAGCAATAACAAGTTTTTCAAGATGGATGTTGTGGTGGTCATACTGGATGTCTGAGCAGCACCGTTTTCATTTAAGACCAACTAGACCTTGGGATGAATATGTGTGGAAAGTTTCATTGCAATCCTCCAAATAGTTTAGGAGGAGTTGCGATAACAAACTTGTGCCAATGAACAGGCGGATGGAAGACAATGGACAACAGACAAAAGGCCATCCTGTAAGCTGTTCTGGTCTATGACCTGTAGATCTAAAAACTAAGAATTTAACATCGAGGGATAAATAAATGGGTATGTGCAGTCTCAACATCAAGAAAACAGAATATCAACAACTAGCAATTTCATTATCAGTTAAACGTCGTATGAAAATGCAACATACCAAATTAGCAAATTCATTTACACGTACATGCTAGATATGTGATGCAAGATCATGCTCCTGACTACCAAAGACATGCAAATGTGTACTCATATTTTCACGACAATGTCATTATTTTCAAAAAACTAGAGAAACAATATGAGATATTGGATATAGAAGTTTCATATGCAGCCCCTATAAAAAACAAATCTTGATCTATTCTCTTTCTAAAATGTGGTTCTCTTCATGGGGATCTCTGCTGTTTGAAAAGAAATCGACAAATTACAGTCCCATTGTTAACAAAGATGTTTTTAGCTATGTAAATATATTTACACCTATAAAAAATAAATCTAAGGTTCATGACATGGAGATAGAGCGAGTGAGATGACACAAGATCTGTCAAAGATAGATAACTACATGTCTGTGTGTACTGTATTTTCAGTAAAATTTCAGATAAAGTTACATAAAATAATCCTTAATAGCAGATAAGAAAGTTTGTTCCTTTTTTTTGTTTTTTGTTGTACAGTTGGAAAAACATACACGATTTGAAGTATGCATTTCTTTCTGGGGTACATGCTTTATCTGTTTAACCCTAGAAGAGGGCTTGTATTATGGATGTGTGAAACTCTACCCATCTCATTTGGTTTATGTCACCATGTCATAAATGTGATTCACTATACAAGTCAGCTAATCTTTTGGTGCAAAATATTGCCTGCTGATACCCTAGGCTATTCACACAGTTAGTCTCTCACACGGTCACTGACCCACTTCCCTAGAAGGCGTATTCATGCTACATACATTTTGTATTCAGCACAAGTTGTCGAAAAATTGACTCGTTTCAAAGAGAGAAAAAAACGGAATAGAGATTTCACCAAGACATTTTAGGATTTTAAAAAAAAAATGTATTTTACTTTTCATGTTGGGTATAGGTGCTTAAACAGAACAATGTCACAACAACTAACCCACAGAATATGTACATATTCAATCCCAAGAAAATTATGGAACAGACACATGCAGGCAGTTGTTGCTCTTGAATCTATGGATTCATTTTGGATATAATGATGCCTCCTTATTAATTGTGTTGGTGATAACTCGAAGTTAATTTTGTGGGATATTATTTGCATATGGATTTTGATGGATATATTCTTACTGGTGCATGTTAAGTACAGATGCTTTCTTAATAATTTAGCTTTGTTTAGCTGAATATAAGATAGATTTTTCTAAGTGGATGATCATATGTAAATGCACTGTTACATATTCATGTTATAAAACTTGACCGTATATTACAATTATTTTTCTTCACTCTTTTCGAATTTGCAGACTGATTTTCACACAGATGCTAAAGGTTTAGTCACTGTATGAAAAGATACCAAATCTGTTGTATTTCCTTGCATTTTACCTTTGCTTATTTAATGCATCTCTCCCTCCCCTTCTCTTTCTTGCAATACATGTATCTAAATGTATTCCTTTTAAACAATTAAAAGGATGATGTTAGAGTTAAGGTTATTCATTAATAAAACATATTTATAGTTTATATTCCGGGTGAATTACTGCTTAAGTTTTAATCTCAGCTCTTTCAGCATCCCTCCTGTTTGTATTGAGTGTTGTTCACCTTCCTGAGGTGAAAGTACCCTTGCACTGCATTGGTTAACTTGTGAAGGGTGTGGAGCTTAGCTGTACTCCAGACATGTGCAACTTCCTCCACTGCACAGGCCCGATAGTGATTAATAAAGCCACACCACTATATGATGTAAATGTAACTGGATAAAATCAGGTCTCAGGCTGAATGTGGCCCATGGGCCATAGGTTGCACATGCCTGCTGTACTCCATTTCCAAAATCTGAGAGTCAAGTTTTTAGGCTAATTAAGCGATTTAAAGTGGTCTCAAAGGAAATTTCAGAAGCCCATGATACAAGTTTTTCTCAGTTCTGAACATCATATAATTTTAGACCAAAAGACAAAATGTTAGAGAGCTAACTACAATTGTGTGATTTTTTTTCTCCAGAAAATAAAATACAAAAATCTCTGAACTTCTGAGATTGCAATGTAGTCATCAAAGAGAGAGAGATTAGTCATTAGAATCATCATATGACACTTTTCCACTTTTATTATTCATTTAAACACTAAATTTAATTAAGTTTTATATTTTTAGAGACAATTACCAAACTTCTGCTGTTACCATTAATTATCCAATGTTTGGGACATCAAACAATAATTACTTTTTCTCACTGTGGATTTTTTGTGTGCAAATAAAAAATTATCATTTTTCCCAAATATCTTGAGTGGAAAATTAATATCTATTGTGTACTGACGCACGCATCACATTTAATGCCACTTGGAAGAGGGATTGGTAAACTAGGTTTCATTATATCTTTGCTTGCAAATAAAGAACACTTACATGTCCGGAAAATTGAAGGTTTTATGGAGCAGTAAGATACAAACACCTTAAATCAGATGGCTTGGTGCAATATAAATGACACCTTTTCCAAAGCCAGGTTCTGAAATGGACATCCTCTTTTGGTGCAAATTATAATGTTTTTTAAGTGTTGACAATGGTTCCCTAGACCAAGATTTCTGTAGAACATGCTCTAAATAGTAGTGGTTGTCACTTGGAACTGAATATCTCATTAGATTACTTTTCCTTTTTACCAACTGGACAAATTTGTGCCACTTAATGAGAAAGCTGGAAGCTGTGCCTCTTATCAAGCCAGTGCATAAGTTAGTTCAGATTTTTTTGAAATAAGGTAAAAGTGTTAAATTCCAAGAAGTGTCCATGATATACACTTCCAAAGATCATGATGCAAAATTAGTAGACTACATTATATAAACTGAATTAGAAATGCACATAGATTTTCAACATAGGTGATAAAGTCAAATAGAAGTTGTACATAGAAGCAGACCAACATTTTCTAAACACGCATGCACTGAATACTTGAGACTCTTTTGAAATTATCTTGTTATCTGCTAAACATAACTGAAATAAATATGAGTATTCTTTTGGTACCCAATTCTGAACCGCTAATGTCTCTCAATGGGTGGTCTTCATGCATTGGCTGTTCAACTGTCAATCACTCTAACATCTTCCAACCCTTCATGGTGAAGATACTGTAGGTGCACAACACATGCCCATAAACAAGCAGTGGTGAGTTACTAGATTCTTAGCCCTCCACCGTGGTACTTCAAAGTGGAACAAGTGTGGAGGGGATTAACTGCCCCACTGTAATGGGTGAAGAAACAAAAAATCTTTTGAGCTGTACTGTACTATGGGGATGTAATTCCTTCATATAATGGGAAGCAAACTACATGATGATACTAAAACAGTAAATGGAAGGATGAGAGAAAGACAGTGACACCACTCATTTTGGACATACTTACATTTGGACTGTACTTGATACAGTAGTACCAATAATACAGTACACCATAGGCTAAGATGAGTCTAGGGATCAATTTCCTGCCCATTGCAGCTGGGATCTCCCCCTGTAATAAAAACCAATTTTAGTATATGTTTTTTCTTGGATTGATAATACTTACTTGATCATAATACCTTAGGAGTATGACCACTACCTCACAAATTAAACCCTCCCCAAGATAAATTAAGCTATAAAAAAGCTAAAACGTTTTGGCCCACATAGGAGAGAGTCTAACAAGAGTAATCTCCCCTTGGATAGAGGGGTGCCAAATCCTGTCCATACTTCAGTTACTACAGTAAAACCTGTCATGAGAGACCGCCCCTTCTGCCAAAAAAAACAGGTCGTCTCTCATAACAGGTTTGTACAAAAAGACCAGTTTCTAAGGTCGAAATTCAGCACGGTTAAAGAGGGAAAAATAAGCACAATCATGTACATTTATTGTATTCTTTGTTCATAGTTCTTGTTAAAATATTACATGCATTAATCTGAAAATAATTTTAAATAGTAACAAAGATATACATCTATAATTAAACATGAATCACATTAATATTTGAAAATCATGTGTACATGTGCTAGTATTAGCATATGAGTTCGTTTCTAATTGACTCCTTGTATTTTACAACACCCTAAGTTTGAGTTTTACAGACGTTTCAAGTGGCTGCTATGTTGCAAATCGGTCTCCCTTTTTTCACTTCTTTCAATTACATTAATTCTTTCCTCCAATGTTAGAATTTGTCTCTTTTTCATTGGAGGTTCTGCCATTGTTATTAAGGTGCTAGGTGTTAATGTTATCACTGATCAACTGTAATAACGACTGTAGCGGTTTTGATCAGGCTTTGGGGAAATATGGAATACATATACAATGTATATGTACCAATGAATGAAATAAAAAGACACAATTAATTTATCCCGAAACAGAATAAATTTATTTAGAGACAAAAGTCAAAGGCTTAATTCACGGACGACACAAAGGGATTAACTATATAAACAGAGGGTGTAACCGGCTACACTAAGGTAAGCATATAACGGTTTGGTGTGTGGGCTCTAATCACTGTAACATCAAAAACACCCCAACAAACAACACAAATCTTTCACAATAACAATCGAATCCGGAAAACGATTCTCACCTACTGGTATTAAAGACAAAGACCTCATTCACCCAGGCATTACGGATTAACTCCAAAGACAAATGATGTATGCGACCGCTATATTGACTTTGGCACTACAATGGCAGTTAGTGACATGTACTTTAGTCTGGTTTACAGTCTAGAACAAAGGAAACTACACGCATGACCTGCAAAAGTTAGGAAACCGGTAGCCAGCCTAATTTGTTTTTATAATTATTTTTTTTTAGAACAGTCTTTACTTTGGAAGCGGTCGTTGTTACAAAGGATAAAATAAACGTCAGTGGTGTTTGTCTCAGCTCTCACGATAGGGTCGTTCATAGCAGTATTATTTTAGAACAGCTGCCATACGCAACTTCGCGGGAAATCCTATGGATCATACAATAGTCTCGCAGAAATAGCCAAGGTATTTCCGAATGAGCACTCAGCATGTACTCGTCTGGTTTACAATCTATAACATACGACACTACATGCATGAATTGTACAATTTAAGAAACCGGTAGCCAGCCTAATTTGTTTTTAAGTTTTTGATTTTGTTTTTAACGTCTTTGCTTTTTAAGCGGTCGTGGTTACAAAGGGTTAAATAAAGGTCAGTTGTGTTTACCTGTTTTTGTGATGCGGTCGTTCATAGCAGTATCGAAAGGAATATTTTGCCAAGAAATCGCGGTCGCTGGTCGCGTTCTGCAGGTGGTCGCTCATGACAGTGCGTTTATATAATAAAATGGATCCGTGCATTACGAGTGTGGTCGCTCATAGCAGAGGTCGCTCATGACAGGTTTTACTGTACTGGAGTGGAATGCACACTTTGCTAGTAGGATGTAACTGCAGGGAGGCTGGGAGGGTTATCCGTATTATGAGTGGGTAAATATTAACGATGACACGGACTTCACTTCAAGAATTACTTTCTTCTTCAAATATGTTACCTGATCATAATAATTTAGGAGAACAGTTAAGCGGTGGAGGGAGCTACATCCCCCTACCCTGGAGAAGGCCCAGCTCCAGTCCCCTAAGGAATGTGAGGCAGTTTCAACTCTTGAGATATAACTAGGCTGGAGTGCCTTCATATGCCTTGAAACGGCTGACCATGAAAACATCTATCTGCAAATCCAGCATAAGTTGCCAAGCCATGTCACTGAGAAGCTGCCAAACAACCTCGGAAGGTAGCCTGTTGCACTGCTACTATAGGTCCCACCAGGTCAAACTAAGCCCTTTGGGACAAAGATCTTGGAGGTAAAAACTAGAGAAAATTGTCTCTGACATACATTCCATGACTTGTATAATATCGGTTAGGGAATAGTTGCACTCGAATACAATGCTGGTGGCGACTGCCCTAACCTCATGAGCTTAAGTGTGTAATAACTTCATTTGATCCTGGGTTAATTCTCTGTATGCAGAGTGAAAAATCCATCTTATCCAGGTTATTAGAGTGTGAGCTGAGATATCAACCTTTTTCTCTTCTAAAGGTAAAAGTAAATGGGATCTCCCTCTTGGCCTAGGTCAATGTCTTACATTGTAGGACTATGAACATACAGTGTGTGCAACAGTAATGGATTAGAGATTCTAATTGATCATTTTCACATTTGTCGCCGCTTTTCTTCACAATTACTAAATAGGCCAGGATAATTATGTTGCAGCCATTTACTGTAATCAATTACCTAAATCATAACAAAAGTTCGACTCACTAGTATGATACCAGTCTAATCTAGGTTTGCAAAATGAAAGTACGTTCTTCTGAATGAAGCGAGATTGTAGCCTCAATCTGAAACATACATCTAAGAATTGCTGAAAAATATCAACAATTGCCCAGATAAAACATACATAAGATATTATTTTACAAACTGTATATTTTACAATGAGATACATTGTTGTTTATGTAAAAAGCTACAATAATAGTCTAGAATTTGACATGAATCTGCCCATGTGAATATTGCAATAACTGAGTGGTCTTGTTACAGCAGCTGGTGAATAAGGGAAAATGTAAAAGCAATTTTTCTGTTTAAAACCTGTAAAAAAAATAGCAACTTTGGTAAAATAGGAAAAGAATATACCAGTATTTGAAAAGTTGTGAAAATATTTTCTCGTTTTGTATTTTTAAATTTACAAAAAATGTCTTTTTTTCATTGTTTTGTTTTACTTCCTATCTTAGTTGAAAATGAGATGGGACTGAAACCAATATTTTCAGTCCTGTGTGGTGCCATACAGCAAATTTCGTGCTGGTGTGCCATACAACTGAACCCACTCACTTTAGCTAAAATGAGCTGTTCTAATACGACCTCCAAGTGTATCTTGTCTTGTACTCATCTAATCCCGTAATGTCTTACAAACAGCGCTGATTAGAATCGATACTGCTCTCTTAACTCATTCGGCCCCAATCCCGCCTATAGTCATGGTTTGTTTACTGCATTCAATGGCCGATCCCGTCCACAGTCGTGGTGAATGTGTTAGTAACAACATCTCCGATTGGTTACAAATGGGGTTTTTCCAAGAATCTGACAATAATAAACCAATCAGAAATTATTTTACTTTCGTTTGTGTAAATTTGAATTATTCAAGGCTACTGAGAGCGGTTTTACTACACTTGTTTCATTCATGAAAAATCGTAAACAATGGCGGACTTACGAGTGATATTTGATGATGGAGAGTGAAAACGAGGAGTTATTTGGGTTTGATCTCGAAAATATTGACCAAGCAGAGAAAATATATGTTCGGCAGTTGGATATTTTACGAGATTTAGACTCGGACATAGAAGTTTCTGAGACTGAATCGTCAGAAGAAGAGGATGCTGATAGCGATGATGATACAGTTCTTGCGGATCTAGTAAACTGGAACGATCATCTTCGGTCTGTCCAAATCGATGATTTTAGTGGACAAATAGCATAAAAAATACATGACTGTAGACAAATTTATTTGGAATAATTAGTGAAAATGTCATGGATTTTATTGAATATAAGAAGAGAAAGTAAGGTAAGAATGGATGCATGTGCATGTTGTTTACAAAATTTTCTAAATAGGTATAAACTCTCTGGGGCACAAGCAGCTAGACACAGCTTAGTGCTGCTGGGGCATAGCAGCAGTGATTCTGATAACAGTGTTGGAGCTGAATAAGTTAATAACTGTATTTGGTCAACAGTTTTACAGCTAAAGGTAAGAGGAAATCATTTTTATTCCAATGTATAGTGTCACAAAATTTCATAAATAAGCATAGGGATCCGTTACTGTCGCACGCGCTGTACCGATACCCACTATTCAATAAAATTTTTTTTACCACAACTGGTCTGACTGCCTTGTATATCAGGTCTGCAGGATAACCATATATTCGTTTAAATATGTTTCTGGGCTCTATACCCTCGACGTGACGGGGTTCGTTGGGTGACAATATTTGATCTTTCAACCATTGTTTTCGAAGAAAACGGTCCTCATCGGTCATGGGCTCAGCCAACCTCTGCCGCTCATAGGGCATAGGCTCAATCGAAAATGGAAGATATCTGCTCTTTCGTTTGATATTCTGTTCCTTTATACGCTTTTCCAACTGCCATTGTTTCTCTTTCACAGGTTGCACCTCACCCGTTCCTGAAACGCTGTCTCCCGTCATCTTGGCTTTGACCTTCAATGGATCGTAGTCTTTTATACGCTTGTATTTCTATGTATATGTGGCAAAATTGCGTTCAGTAGAACAGGACGTAATCTGGATCTCTGTTAAAATTCGGACCCATTCTTGCGGACGGTACATAATGCGGACCGCACTCTGTATAAACTCAGGCCATGCGGTCTTCATTGTGTATACTGTTTATTTGTGACTGGGACTATAATAATTATTACTGAATTTGTCATTCAAGTCCCAGTTTTTGATACACCGCTCATAACAATATGACTTATTATTACACGAAAGTCTTTTTCTTGAGAATTCGAAGTTTCAGTTTTTAAAAGTCATGATCCCTATTCATCGACATCTCTCTCTCTCTCTCTCTCTCTCTCTCTCTCTTTTGATACGTGCTTCTTTCAAAAAATTTAATATACTGAACATTTTGCGACATCAAAATAAAATTACTAAAACAAAAGCAAATTTCTGCCTGAACTACAAAAAGGTTAAGAAATACAAAGACCATGGAAACAAGCCCCATTAGCATTTACACTGGTATGGGAAAGGTCAATATTTAAAATCTGGCAGAGTCAACTAACTCTTTTTGACATGTTTTTTGACATGTTTTTTGACATGTTTTTGACATGTTTTTGACGTGTTTAGTTTTTAACCATATTTATTTTGAGAAACTTTTTCAAATGCAATTACAAGCATATGATATTGGGGATTCAGTAGAAAGCATGAGCTTATTAAAGCATTGTCTCCCCAACAGTAACAAAAAATATAACATCAGAAATCAGAATGCTGGTAGAAGTGGTTATAATGGAAAAGTATAAACATACATACGTACACAAAACAAAACAAAACAAACAATAAGAACTAAATAAATATCATTCAAAAAGTTGTGAGTTAAATCAATTACTTAAATCTTTTAGTCATCCTATTGAAATTTTGCACAGACAAAAATATGTGTGCTATATTTTCTACAGAGAATATTGGGTTGCCAAATAATCAAGTTTCAATCGTGAGAACAAAAGGGAGTGTGTGTAAGATATGATCTCTAAAGATCTGAGTATTTTGCACAGCCTAGAAAAAAGACGTGTTTTGCATTCTCTATTTCACCGCAGGAGCGATACATATAGTTAGATACATGATTCGTGTATAAATCGTAATTTAAACTACTATACTTTGTTATTAGCCTAGCATGCATAATCTGTGACATTCTATCACCAACATAATAATAACATGGAGTGATTTCTTTTTCTCAATTCAAGTAGGCTTTAAAATTTTGCCGTGAAGGATTGTTTTTTACTTCTACAGGTAACAAGTTCCATATTCGAATCACAGGGTAAAAACTAATTATGGAACAATGTTGTTCTACATATTGGAGGTTGAATAACGTTTGTTGATCGAGTGGATTAGATCTCATGCTCTATAAATAAATAAAGTACGAATCACAACTTGAAGATATACAGGAGCTAATCCGTGATAAATTTTAAATAACTGAATCAATTTATGCTTGCAACAGCAAGAGTTTAGGCTTTCCAAACTAGTTTCATAATACAGTTGTGTAGGAGATGCACTTTTGGTTGTACCTGTTATTATTCTCATTGCCTCAACATTTATTTTTTCTAGGAGTTCTTAATCTTGCATTGTACAATATTGTCCCAGATGTGATCAAAGTAATAAAAAATTAGTACAATATAAGATTTGTACATTTTTTCCAAAGACAATTGATCCAGTTTGAATTTAAAACTTTTTAAGCAATTTAATTTGTCCCAGGCTTTATCAGAAATATATTTAATATGCGGTTGTCAAATGGCATCACTGGTTAGTATAAAGCCCAAATGTTTGTGCCGAGTAACCGTTTCTAGGTTTGTTTTGTCCATGTATAATATAGGATAGTGGTTATGGTTCCGTTTTCATGATATTAGCATTGATTCAGTCTTATCCAGATTAAATGTAACTAGCCAACGTCTGGACCATTCATGTATCTTTTCAATATCAGAATTAAAGATTTCACCAGCTAAGATCTGTTTAACAACTATTATATATAATGCTGTATCATCAGAAAAGAGTCTAATCTATGATTCTATATTCTCTATAATATCATTGATAAAAATTAAAAATAATAAGGGTCTCAAAATGGACTCCTGGGAGACTCCAGCGTTGATACATCGAACATATGAGGATTTAGAATTTATAATAACTCGTTGTTTTCTTGACAGCAAGTAACTTTAAAACCATAATAACAAATTTCCATGAACACCAATAGTTTTTAGTTTTAAGAGCAACCCTTTATACCAAACTCGGTCAAAAGCCTTGCTAATATCAAAGAAAACAGTTCTTAAAACCTCCTTAACTTGGTCTAGCGCAAAACAAATTGTATTGTAAATGTCTGTTAACTGATGTGTTGTCGAATCACCTGGTGAAAAACCTGACTGATTATGTAACATTATATGATGTTGATATTTATATATTTATATACACACTTCTCAAAAACTTTAGATAAAGTACAAAGTAAAGATACAGGAGGATAGTTTGACACAACGGTTTTGGAACCTTTCTTATGCACAGGCATTACATTTGCTAATTTCCAGTGATGTGAAAACGCTGAAGTTTGCAAGCAGATATTGAATATGCAGCACAGCGGATACTTAATTGATTGTGCAATTTTTTTTCTCAGTAATTTAGGATGCTGTAAGTCAGGGCCACATGCTTTCGATGGATTTAGACCTACTAAGACATTATAAACATCGTCCTAGGTTACAGTAATGTTATCAAGAGCAGTATAAGATAAATCTCGTAGGACTAGTTCGGGACTTTGAGGTAAACTTTCAGTTTTTATAGTTGACTGTTCACAAAAGGAATCATTGAAAGCTTTTTGCCTTTCACTTATAACCATATCATTTACAATCAAAGATAAGCAATATTTCTTTTTTGACCTGCCTTGAATTTCTATAATTAGTTCCCACCGGTCTTGCGTGCTACCATGTGAAGACCTGATTCATTCCATCAGTGTGTTGCAATGATTACATTTAGACTTCCTAATCTCAGTTTCTCTTTTGCTCATAGAGAAACCATTGCCTGGGATTTTGAGTACATTTCTCTTGATCATATAATCATTTTCTCTGCCTTAATAGCTTTCTAATTTCATTATGCATCATTAAAGGCGGATTGTTATTGCAAATAGTATAATATGTTCATGTGGTACACATTTCCTTACTGTGTTATATCTATAAAATTCTCAACACTGACATTGACATCATTTTCATTAATTACACTGTTCTAAGAGAAAGACACAAGTATTGAATTCAAAAGATTACAATTGCCTGACGTGTTTAAGCTATACAGCAACCAGAATTTTCCCCTGAACATTTGGTTTCTCAGAGAATGTTATATTTAATTCTTTGCTGAAAATACAAACACGTTGATACTGTCTTACTGGCAAGTCAGAGTCTCTCTCTCTCTTTCTCTCTCTCTCTCTCTCTCTCTCTCTCTCTCTCTCTCTCTCTCTCTCTCTCTCTCTCTCTCTCTCTCTCTCTCTCTCTCCACTGCAGAGTGCCCTCTCTCAAAGATTCTGTGCAGCTGCGAGACTGTGCATATCGGTAAGAAAAGAAAGAGTAAAATCCAAATAATGTAAGCAAAGCATGATAGTGTTAAATATTAAAATTAGTGATGAAATAAAAAACTAGGATTTAAAAAAGCCAGTAAAACAATGGTGCTTATTTTATAAAATGATATCCTCTGCAAACTGCTGATTTGAAGGAAGTATTAGTATCAAACGACACTGCATCATAAAATGGAGATTTCAGCTATTAGGTGGGGAAAAAAACCCCCAAAAAAACCCCAATAATAATAATGTAATCGGAAAGATTTTTTTTAAAAAAATGTTAATGATAAGTGGCAAATGCAGTTAAGAACATGTTCTAAGGGAATATTCTGAAAGTGCATGTAAATACATGTAGTAGGGAAATAACGAGTGGATACAAGCCATAGCCTATCTGCCCACTTTTGAAATTCCAGGTAAAATTTGTAGTGGGTAGATATCGAATTGTTTACATAGCAATACAAATTAGAGAACCAAAGGATAGTCTGTATCTTAAATGGAATATGTTAATTTGCTTTCAAATAAGTTGATAATAACATAAATTTCAAGTGTATGCAGATTTAATCTTTATTTTGCATAAGTTTTATACATATATATATATATATATATATATATATATATATATATATATATATATATATATATATATATATATATCATCCATTTTAGTGATGAATGCTATGGACATTAGTCATTTTTGCATGTTAAATAGATGAAAATAAATAATTAGAAAAAATATACTACTGTACTACTTTTTAGACTAATGAAACAAAAAGTATTCCACATAACCACTGATCCAAAGTATAAGATATGATTACATTTTTCATTTATAGTATCACCATTTTAATCTAAATGTAACAAATGAGAAGCTGCGTCTGTGTAGTTAATGATGTTCAAGGTCCTGGTGATGAGACATTCCTTCAGTTGGGCTAGTCTGCTGTCTATATCACAGTACATCTTGCTTTTTGGTTGCGTTGCTCCACCTGCTTGCCGTTGAATTCTGGAGATTTCGTTGGCAGCCTGTATTTCCTGGAATCTGCGAATCAACGTAAAAATGTTTCTATGCACGTGTCTCACTTTCTTCTTCAGTCTGTTGTGCCATCCTTCTAAGTGGTTTGTACTGTGTAGTCCTTCAGTGTTGAAATGGTTCAAAACTTGTCAATCACCCTCAATCAACTGTGCTGTGACGTAGTCTGTAAAATTTGTCATTTCACGTGGAGTATCAATGTCTTCCTAGTTATTCAGTGCGTGGAACCAGAGGTCCTTAATCTTGTCAAGAGGTCCCAGTAGTAGAACAGCTGCTCTTCATACAAATTGTCAAATTTCTTCATTGTTCTGGTAGGGTATCTGTAGTCCTGTCTGTTGGGTCTTCCTCCAGATGACCTGGGTGTAATGAAAAAAATAAACATCCCTTTATGTTGACACCTGTGGTGCTGTGGGCAGCAGTCTTTAAGTCCATGAATATAATAGTTGGTTGCAGTTGTAGATAGAGATCAGCCACTGTGCTTTCTAGTTTGGTAAACAGTCTGGTGTAGATTTCTTGACTCGTTCCTGGTAGTAGTGCGTAGATAAGTTGGTACATCTGATCATCAGCCATGGCATGGAATGTATATATCTGCTAATACTGATTAGGACATGTGTAAATTGTACCATCACAGTAGTTGCATGTGTTTAAATTGGCTGGACAATCTTTAACGATGCACTTTCAATAGGTACGCTCCCCACGGTTGTTTTTTTCACTCTGTACAAGAAACTATTATATGCTTGTTTCTCACAAACTGAACTTGAACTTGGGCATATGCCATTATGTTAAGTTTGTTCTATTTGTTTTTTATTTTTTATGGGGTTTTTTCTCCTCTTTTGTTCTTGTTAATTTAGTATTTTCATACTATTATTGTTATTGCAAAAAATATATCCTTTATATATTTGTGTTTATGTATATTATGTGGTTGGACTCGTTCACTTTTCTTAGGGGGTGGTACTTTTCTAGCTTGTGTACCTGGTAGATGGGTGTTTGGCCGCACCTTGGGAACCACCGTCCACTAGTGGGAGTGGTATACCCAACCCATTCCTCCCCGGTGGCTATACTTTGTTCCTCCACCATCTTGTGTAGACTGAGTCCATCATCTTCCTCCCCGGTGGCTATACTTTGTTCCACCACCATCTTGTGTAGACTGAGTCCATAATCTTTTTGCCCCTTAATTAGTGTTCTTGCAAAATGTATTTCTTTGTTTTAATATTTACTTTTACTTTTCAAGTTGGCTTATCATTCCCTTTTAGGGGGTGAAACTTTTCTAGCTTGTATTGAGGGGGGGGGGGGTCAGTAAACACACCATATCCCCTAGTGAGAGTGATATACCCGTCCCCCACCGTTCCAGTGTCTATACTTTGTTCCTCCCCCATTCCGGGCAGGCAGAGTCTCACTTGAAAGGGGGATTCTTCTATGCATTCTTATGCACATACGTTATTATATTTTTTTATTTGTTTAGTTATTTTATTGGTTTTAGTTTATTTCATTGTTTCTTTGCCTCTCCATATTGTCCACTCTTATACACGAAAACGAAATCGCAAGGTTGGAGGCTACAAAGAGGTCCTCTATTGTTGTAGTCTTTCACTGAAGGAATTGGTCTTTTCCTGCTACGGCCGTCTGTTGCTTTACCCTGCAAGAGCGTTGTTCCCTCATGAGAGAAGTATATGATATACATACTCTTATATAGTATTATTTATTGTATAGTGCCTAAAAAAGGAATACCCATCCCTTCATACAGAGAGGGATGATTTTAAAATAGCTTAATCTTTCCTCTGCATTGTTTGTTTACATTTATTATATAGTTGACTACCTTGTTATATATTATCTATCTTATCTAGCCTATTTGTATACAGTAACGAGTCCCCATTATAATTTTTTTGTATACAGTAACGAGTCCCCATTATTATTTTTTTATACAGCAACGAGTCCCCATTATAAATTTTTTTGTATACAGTAACGAGTCCCCATTATATTTTTTTTTTGTATACATGTACAGTAATGAGTCCCCATTATAATTTTTGGATTCATTCTTTATTAGATCTATTACAGGTTTCCTTAGTGGTTCAGTTTTTATGCATTGCAAAATTATATGTTTTTGGAATAATATCCCCTCATGCAGAGTGGGCAGAGCAGTATAGGGCTTATCATATGTATATGCATATTCACCTGTTAACCATGCACTGTGCAGGTATGTGAACATCGCAGTTTGTTTTTAAGTTGTATGTATTCCTGTCCACATTTCTCATATCTTATTCCATTTTAGATGTATATTTTCTAGTTCTGTTTTATTCTCTGTTTTCTTATCTTTTATTTCTCTTATACGTAGTATACTTTCCTATTATCATCTATTCCCCAAATATTGTTTTGGTTCCTAAATATAAATATGATTTTGTTTCATATGTTTATATTTCCAGGGTAGTTCAAATTTTTATATATATCTATTATTTTTATATATTTCTGGTGTGTTCTTTAAAGTGTATCCAAATCAGTAAATATATATTGATACCCATGAAAAGACTCTTTTCTCTCTCTTTCTCTCTCTCTCTCTCTCTCTCTCTCTCTCTCTCTCTCTCTCTCTCTCTCTCTCTCTCTCTCTCTCTCTCTCTCTCTCTAAATTCCTTAATCTTTTTAACTGATATGTATTCCTTTTGTGTTTTTATTATTATTTATTCTTATACATAGTGTTTCAATGCCTATATCACATAGTAACATTGACAGTAAGCATCTCTGTCTCACTGATCTGTTTATGGGAAAACTTGTTGTTATTTTACCTTTTATCTGCAGTATATATATATACAATGTTGTGATCCATTTACAGAAGTTGTTTGCGAATCCGATGCGTTTAAGAACATTATAAGTTCAAATTTTTTTATATATCTATTATTTTTTTATATTTCTGGTGTGTTCTTTAAAGTGTATCCAAACCAGTAAATATATATTGATACCAATGAAAAGAGTCTTTTCTCTCTCTCTCTCTCTCTCTCTCTCTCTCTCTCTCTCTCTCTCTCTCTCCAAATTCCTTAATCTTTTTAACTGATATGTATTCCTTTTGTGTTTTTATTATGTATTTATTCTTATACATAGTGTTTCAATGCCTATATCACATAGTAACATTGACAGTAAGCATCTCTGTCTCACTGATCTGTTTATGGGAAAACTTGTTGTTATTTTACCTTTTATCTGCAGTATATATATACAATGTTGTGATCCATTTACAGAAGTTGTTTGCGAACATTATCTATAAGATCAATTTTTTATATATATCTATTATTTTTATATATTTCTGGTGTGTTCTTTAAAGTGTATTCTGCAGGATATATATATACAATGTTGTGATCCATTTACAGAAGTTGTTTGCAAATCCGATGCGTATAAGAACATTATCTATAAAGTTATTCTCTGTTCTGTCAAACGCTTTTTTCCTGGTCCAATAGAATCATTGCCCTTTTATCTTCTTTCCAATGAATACAATCTATTATCGACTGTATATTCATGGTATTATTTTTAATTAATTTCCCCTTTTCCCCACAACATTGATTTAATTTAATGATTTCCCCCATGCATGTTTTTATTCTATTAGCCAAATGTTTACTTACTATTTTATAATCAGTAATTAATAGTGATACTGGTTTCCAATTTGTTAGATCCGTATTTTCCCCTTTCCTTTTGTATAGCAGTGTTATTATCCCTTCCTTGATGGAGTGTGACATTTCCCTTTGTATAGCAGTGTTGTTATCCCTTCCTTGATGGAGTGTGACATTTCCCTTTGTATAGCAGTGTTATTATCCCTTCCTTGATGAAGTGTGACATTTCCCTTTGTATAGCAGTGTTATTATCCCTTCCTTGCTTGAGTGTGACATTTCTCTTTGTATAGCAGTGTTATTATCCCTTCCTTGATGGAGTGTGACATTTCCCTTTGTATAGCAGTGTTGTTATCCCTTCCTTGCTTGAGTGTGACATTTCCCTTTGTATAGCAGTGTTATCATCCCTTCCTTGCTTGAGTGTGACATTTCCCTTTGTATAGCAGTGTTGTTATCCCTTCCTTGATGGAGTGGGACATTTCCCTTTGTATAGCAGTGTTATTATCCCTTCCTTGCTTGAGTGTGACATTTCTCTTTGTATAGCAGTGTTGTTATCCCTTCCTTGACAAAGTGTGACATTTCCCTTTGTATAGCAGTGTTGTTATCCCTTCCTTGCTTGAGTGTGACATTTTCCTTTGTATATCAGTGTTATTATCCCTTCCTTGCTTGAGTGTGACATTTCCCTTTGTATAGCAGTGTTGTTATCCCTTCCTTGATGGAGTGTGACATTTCTCTTTGTATAGCAGTGTTGTTATCCCTTCCTTGACTGAGTGTGACATTTCCCTTTGTATAGCAGTGTTATTTTCCCTTCCTTGATGGAGTGTGACATTTCTCTTTGTATAGCAGTGTTGTTATCCCTTCCTTGATGGAGTGTGACATTTCCCTTTGTATAGCAGTGTTATTATCTCTTCCTTGACGGAGTGTGACATTTCCCTTTGTATAGCAGTGTTGTTATCCCTTCCTTGACGGAGTGTGATATTTCCCTTTGTATAGCTTGACGGAGTGCGACATTTCCCTTTGTATAGCAGTGTTATTATCCCTTCCTTGCTTGAGTGTGACATTTCTCTTTGTATAGCAGTGTTGTTATCCATTCCTTGACGGAGTGTGACATTTTCCTTTGTATATCAGTGTTGTAATCCCTTCCTTGCTTGAATGTGACATTTTCCTTTGTATAGCAGTGTTATTATCCCTTCCTTGCTTGATTGTGACATTTCCCTTTGTATAGCAGTGTTGTTATCCCTTCCTTGATGAAGTGTGACATTTCCCATTGTATAGCAGTGTTGTAATCCCTTCCTTGATGGAGTGTGACATTTCCCTTTGTATAGCAGTGTTGTTATCCCTTCCTTGCTTGAGTGTGACATTTTCCTTTGTATTGCAGTGTTATTATCCCTTCCTTGCTTGAGTTTGACATTTCCATTTGTATAGCAGTGTTGTAATCCCTTCCTTTCTTGAGTGTGATATTTTCCTTTGTATAGCCATGTTGTTATCCCTTCCTTGCTTGAGTGTGACATTTTCCTTTGTATATCAGTGTTGTAATCCCTTCCTTGCTTGAGTGTGACATTTTCCTTTGTAAAGCAGTGTTGTTATCCATTCCTTGACGGAGTGTGACATTTTCCTTTGTATAGCAGTGTTGTAATCCCTTCCTTACTTGAGTGTGACATTTTCTTTTGTATAGCAGTGTTATTATCCCTTCCTTGATGGAGTGTGACATTTCCCTTTGTATAGCAGTGTTGTAATCCCTTCCTTGCTTGAGTGTGACATTTTCCTTTGTATAGCAGTGTTATTATCCCTTCCTTGCTTGAGTGTGACATTTCCCTTTGTATAGCAGTGTTGTAATCCCTTCCTTGCATGAGTGTGACATTTTCCTTTGTATAGCAGTGTTGTAATCCCTTCCTTGCTTGAGTGTGACATTTTCTTTTGTATAGCAGTGTTATTATCCCTTCCTTGCTTGAGTGTGACATTTCCCTTTGTATAGAAGTGTTATTATCCCTTCTTTGCTTGAGTGTGACATTTCCCTTTGTATAGCACTGTTATTATCCCTTTCTTGCTTGAGTGTGACATTTTCCATTGTATATCAGTGTTATTATCCCTTCCTTGCTTGTTTGTGACATTTTCCTTTGTATAGCAGTGTTGTTATCCATTCCTTGATGGAGTGTGACATTTTCCTTCGTATAGCAGTGTTGTAATCTCTTCCTTGCTTGAGTGTGACATTTTCCTTTGTATATCAGTGTTATTATCCCTTCCTTGCTTGAGTGTGACATTTTCCTTTGTATAGCAGTGTTATTATCCCTTGCTTGCTTGAGTGTGACATTTTCCTTTGTATATCAGTGTTATTATCCCTTCCTTATTTAAGTGTGACATTTTCCTTTGTATATCAGTGTTATTATCCCTTCCTTGCTTGAATGTGACATTTTCCTTTATATAGCAGTGTTATTATCCCTTCCTTGATGGAGTGTGACATTTCCCTTTGTATAGCAGTGTTGTTATCCCTTCCTTGATGGAGTGTGACATTTCCCATTGTACAGCAGTGTTGTAATCCCTTCCTTGATGGAGTGTGACATTTCCCTTTGTATAGCAGTGTTGTTATCCCTTCCTTGCTTGAGTGTGACATTTTCCTTTGTATAGCAGTGTTATTATCCCTTCCTTGCTTGAGTTTGACATTTCCCTTTGTATAGCAGTGTTATTATCCCTTCCTTGCTTGAGTGTGATATTTTCCTTTGTATAGCCATGTTGTTATCCCTTCCTTGCTTGAGTGTGACATTTTCCTTTGTATATTAGTGTTGTAATCCCTTCCTTGCTTGAGTGTGATATTTTCCTTTGTAAAGCAGTGTTGTTATCCATTCCTTGACGGAGTGTGACATTTCCCTTTGTATAGCAGTGTTGTAATCCCTTGCTTGCTTGAGTGTGACATTTTCTTTTGTATAGCAGTGTTATTATCCCTTTCTTGCTTGAGTGTGACATTTTCCTTTGTATATCAGTGTTGTAATCCCTTCCTTACTTGAGTGTGACATTTTCCTTTGTAAAGCAGTGTTGTTATCCATTCCTTGACGGAGTGTGACATTTCCCTTTGTATAGCAGTGTTGTAATCCCTTGCTTGCTTGAGTGTGACATTTTCTTTTGTATATCAGTGTTATTATCCCTTCCTTGCTTGAGTGTGACATTTCCCTTTGTATAGCAGTGTTGTAATCCCTTCCTTGCTTGAGTGTGACATTTTCTTTTGTATAGCAGTGTTATTATCCCTTCCTTGCTTGATTGTGACATTTCCCTTTGTATAGCAGTGTTGTAATCCCTTCCTTGCTTGAGTGTGACATTTTCCTTTGTATAGCAGTGTTGTAATCCCTTCCTTGCTTGAGTGTGACATTTTCTTTTGTATAGCAGTGTTATTATCCCTTCCTTGCTTGAGTGTGACATTTTCCTTTGTATAGCAGTGTTATTATCCCTTCCTTGCTTGAGTGTGACATTTTCCTTTGTATAGCAGTGTTGTAATCCCTTCCTTGCTTGAGTGTGACATTTTCTTTTGTATAGCAGTGTTGTAATCCCTTCCTTGCTTGTTTGTGACATTTTCCTTTGTATAGCAGTGTTGTTATCCCTTCCTTGCTTGAGTGTGACATTTTCCATTGTATAGCAGTGTTATTATCCCGTTCTTGATTGAGTGTGACAATTCTCTTATTAAGAATATGTTATTATAAAGAAATTCTAAAATAGGTATTAATTCATTTGTATTTTTTTTAAAATATAAAATTCTCCTGTTAACCCATCTGATCCCGGTGATTTCCATTTATTTATCTCTTTTATTGCTTGTTCTATTTCTTTCTCTGCTATAAAATGTTCACATTAATTTTTCGAGGTTTCTGTGATTTGCACAAAGTCTATACTATTACAGTATCCCTCTATCTTGTTTGATGTATATTTTGACTTGTATATAAAATGTCATAATATGTATAGATTTCTTTCAGTATTTCATTTTTATCTGTTGCTATTTGTCCATTTATCAACAAACTAGCTCAACATCTTTCTTTCCCTCTTTTGATTTCCTCCCTTCTGTATATTCCTCTTCGTATATACCTGCTCTAATTTTTATCCCTTCGGATTTATATTCTTCTTTATTTTCGTATAATTCTTTTACTGCTTCCTTCTCTCATAAAGAAGTATTTAAACTGTTTATGATATATTTACATTCATTTTCTATATTACTCATTAGTTCCTTTTTTACGTACATCGCCTTTTTGACGTAACTTTTATTTTTGTTTTTAAAATATCCCACTCATTTATAATATTGATGTTCCCGTGTTCGTAAAAATATTTAAATAATTTTTTTTATTTCCTCACAGTATTGGTCATCTTTTAGAATGGGGTTATTTAGTTCCCATATTCCCGATCCCCATTTGCTTTTACCAGACATTGCTATGATTAAATTCACAGGGTAATTATCAGCTATTACAATTTTGTGTATATCGCATTTTTCTATATTCTGCTCACATTCCTTGGTTGTATAAAATGTATCAATTCTGTTACGCTCTCCCTGTCTATAATTATAAGTTTAATCTCTTTTATCCTTATTGATTTTTCTGTATGTATCTGTTGTTTCATTATCCTTTATTAGAGCTTTAATATATTTAATTGTTTTTCTATCATTCTCATTAAATCCTGTACTCCTATCTATAGCATTCTCTACTGTTAAGATCACCTCTGATTATTAGTTTCTCCATAGAATATTATTTTATATAATTGTTGATACGGTTTATAAATTCTAATTTAATTTTGGTTAAGACTGATGGTAAATATGTATTTATTATGTGCCAATTGTTTATTTTGAGATGAACTAACCGTCCTATACAGCTCTGTAAAGGTCCCTGCTATATTGATTATACATGCAACACCTATATCGATAAAGTACTGTCAGAAATACGGGAAAGTGACAATGTTTTCCCTGAAACGTGATATTTGTTCAAAGACCATGTCTTTATTTCATAGTTTATTTTTAAATTGAATGCTCGGGCTGGCAGTTGACAACCATTTCACCAAAAATTCCAACACAGTTCAAACGCGATTCCGGCCAGAAACTAGAGCGAATACCTGGTGAATAAAAATGCAGTGCCTGTCTGTCTGCGCTTCGATATTTTGGTTGTGTTAGGCATTCACTGCTAGCACCATTTTGAATTGGCTGTATATATGCAGATGCCTAATGTAATCGACTGCAAGTTACTAAGTGTGGTTTATTTTTTTTATTTTTATTTTTTTCCCCTTTTCAATATTTAAATTCCAAACACCCTGATTCTTTAAATTTATATTCCTGTAAATTTGTATGCTTCCTTTCTATATCTCTTCTTTTCTTACTTTCTTCCTCCTCCCGCTCTCCTTTTTTGATTGTAAACTTTGGCCTTGAGCCAATATTAGAATTTAGAACGATGCAGGTTGATGATGTTTTACTGATGGTGTCGAGCTAAGCACTATCAAGTCGACATCGACACCACTGAAGTCGAGTTAATTATACCTCATGTCTAATTGGTGATGATAAATATTCATGCTTAATTTGTGTTTATAGTAATTCCTAACTAATGGTTATGAAATATAAGCAGATACTTCTTCCTGCTATTTGTCTGCATCTTATAGAACTTCTATCATATACCGTGGAAAACAAATCAATATCGTTAGGAAATAGAAATAGTCATTGGTGAAATTTGTGAGTTGTATTCTGAGTATAACCTTTCATTGAAAATGTTACCGTAATGTCAATACTGAGATACAAATTAAGAATTTTTGCTTTTGGAAATTCAAGGGAGCACTGTGGAAAGAAATTAATACCCTTGTTTGAGCGACATATATAACAAGAACAATATCAACAACAGCAAATGGTAGGTTTAATAATAATAATAATAATAATAATAACTTTATTTTCTGAGGGTAATACATTTGGTTCAGAATCAACCAATCTTACATGTAGTCCTCAAATAACAGAAAATTCAAACTATAAATGCAACACACTCACGTGTAATCATACAACACACACACACACACACACACACACACACATTAGAGTAAAACATACATAAGATATACATGTAGGCTTGGGAGATGGGAAAGTAGTGGGGGTGTCCAAGTTAGGTATCTCAATTTGTTTGAGCTATGGCATAATCAGAAAGAAGAAATTTGTGAAGCACGTTCTTAACAGAATAGAGTGTTGGTGTTTGTTTAATATCATTGGGAATAATATTCCACAACACTGTTGCAGAATATGTAAAATATGTTTTGTACAGAGTCGTTTTAAATTTAGGCAAATGAAGAGCTTGAAATAGACCATATATTCTGTGAATGGATATTGAGCTGGAATTTGGAGATCATTGATATATTGCGGAGCCATGTTATGAAAAGATTTATATGTCAAAATAGCTTTAAAATAACGTAGTCCATAATTAAAAGGTAACCACTGTAATTAAGAATAAATGTGAGGATGGATAGTCTTTTCTTGGAATAATTCCAGTGGCTCGTATTTTGAGTTTAATTATCTGATTAAGATTAGTAGCGTTGCAATTCCCCCACTTGGTGAAAGCATAATCATACAAAGACAACCTAAAAGTGTTTGATTTTCTTTTATTTAATTTGGTTCCCTGAACAAATATATTAATATCCTCTAATTTCATTTTTTTTATCCCATGATCCAATTGTCATACATTTAATTTTGTCTGTTTTTAATTGCATTTTGGTTTCGCACCACAGGTTAACAGCCTCAACGTCCTCTTGCAAATTTTGTTTAAAGGAAGGGTTGTATCACTGTTTAAAGGAAGGGTTGTATCACTGTTTAAAGGAAGGGTTGTATCACTGATAGCTTGTAAGGTTGTGTCATCTGCGAAAAGAGCAGTTTCATTGGCTTTCATATGAAGTAGTAAATCATTCATGAAAAGATGAAAGAGCAAAGGGCCAAAAATAGTCCCTTGAGGGACTCCACATTTAACGTATCGTCAAGAAGATGCAGCGTTGGCCACAGAAACGCACTGTTGCCTTTCTGTTAGGTAAGAATCAAACCATGCAAACGAATTATCGCTGATGTTGTATGCCTTGATTTTTTTATATAAATAAATATTTAAATATCTACTAAATCAAAGGTTTTTAAAAAAAATGTAAATAAATTGTTCCGATTATTTTTCCGTCATCTATAGCTGCTAGCCATATATCAACCAACTTTGTGAGGGCAGTTTGGCAAGAATGCTTTTCTCTAAAACCTGATTGTGAGTTATGTAGAAGATAATATTTCTTTAAATATCGGCGAAGATGAAGGGCGATGTGTTTTTAATTATTTTATTTTTTATGGGGTGCGTAAAATTAACACAGGTCGATAACTGTTTGCAGACAATCTATCACCTAGTTCAATGACTGGGAACACTTTGGCTAATATCAGATTAGTTTGAAAGATTCCCGTATCAATACTTGTATTTATCAAGCTAGCAATTGAAGGGGTTGCTACTTCAGCCCATAGTTAGAGCATTTTTGTTGAGATTTCATCTAGTCCTGTTGCTTTGGTGCCATCGATTTTCTTTAAAGTATCAATAACATCTTGAACACATATGTAAGGGATATGGCATGATATATGAGATGGGACTTTCGACTCTACAGAATCTATAAGGAATTAAAAATCTTGTGATATGGAAGAATATTCTCCAAGTATTGAAGTTAATGATGTGAACAAGGTATTAGATCGTTGACTCTATATTAGTATGACTACCTTTTTTTTACTTCCGAAGGAAAAACATGAACTTTTCAACTTGAATTCAAGTTACTAAAATGTTTCCATTTTTTTTTTTTTTTGCAGTCACTCTTATTTGTCAATTAATATTGAAATTATCCATTTTAGCTTTAGCAATTAATTTTTGTTGCTCAATTTCTGTGTGTTTGTAACTTTGTTATTCATGCTGTTTGTGATAGAAATCATGCAGTTTCATGGATTCTCTTATTTCAGAGTAAACCAGTCAGGCTACATTATCCTCTTCACCCTTTTGCATTTAATTAAAGCATGTCGATTTAGGTCTGCAACAAAATGTACAGTCTTACGTTGTACATCAAGGTCTGGATTTATAAAAGTAGGTTGACAATTACTTAGAGCATATTTCAAGTCGATCAAAAAGGTATCTTCATGGAAACGGTTATAGGATTGGTACTCTGTAGTGGCATGGGACTTTTTTAATGGTTTCCAGAACTTGTTTCTTGTGGCAGAGATATGATACTGGTCACTAACAGATTATTTTGGCATGAATGTCTCGATTTCATATTCAGGGTGCGAAGAATAATCGAGTGATCGATTAACGTCATCGACTTTTCAGTGACTCGAGTAAGCGACCGTATCATTTGAGTGAGATTATAAATTTGTCGAATATCAGTCCATTTGCTTTCCCGGTCATTCATCAAATCAATATTCAGATCACCCATTAACAAAAGTTATGCGCTAGAGTTAAAAGCTGTAGATAACTCATTTTCGAACCTTTCAAACCAAGACGATGGCGGATTTGGAGGATGATAGACAGAGCACAGTATTCCTTGTCTTTCGGCAATATGACGTCCTCGGCAGTGGAGCAATATCAGCCCAGCTATGTCTCGGCAAGGTATTCGCATGGTTGCTTTGGAATCGGTCTCTGTTGTCACATTATGACCAAGAGCGAATACAGGTTCTGTTCTTTTCTAAATTACTATCTGGAATCCACGTCAATACTTATGACGTCTTTTTCGTGTACGTTCCTGATGACGCTACCTAGCAACGCGCGGTTATCATTCTAGTCATCATCGATAATGCTGCACGTATAGGATTTTGCTGTTAAAAATGACAGAAGAAATGGAACTGAAAATTTTTAAAGACATCACGCTGGATGAAAATTTCCTATCCATGATGTATGTGAACTTACTTTATTTTTCTTTCAAACTAAAGTTGTCTTTGTGACAGGAGTAATTAGAAGATTGTCTAGTAAGATCGACAATCCTGTACAAAAAGATTGTCTAGTAAGATCGACAACCCTGTAGAAAAAGATTGTCTAGTAAGATCGATAACCCTGTACAAAAAGAAGTATGATTAGAGAGTTTCACTAAACTCTGAATGTAACGATATTCACGGACCGCCCCAAATCATATCGTTTTATTCCAATATTGTAATAACAGGTGTATGTGATATGATTATAAATAGAGTTTAATGTATGGCTAAATATATCGGTTGACCTGACCAAATATTATACATTTATGGGCTGTTGTTGAGTTCAATATATTAGTTTGCTAAGCTGTGATATATGATGTAGGCCGGTGCGATATTGATTTGTTTTATTATTTTCATACCGTAATATAAAATTATACCCACACGAGCACAATACGTTCTTTTGCCTAGCTGAGATCAATGTGAGCAAACCAATACGTCGTATTAATGTTGAACGCATGAGACCTGTTCAGCCAATCCAAATTCAGAATAATAGTTTTGTATGAAACTAATAATATACAAGTATTAGCATTCGAACAGGCCCGAAGGCTCCTTTATATTGGATTCATAGTCTGGTTTAGAAAGAAAGACAAGTTTTTACAAAACAAATTAGTGGAAAGGGGCCTAAAAAGTAAATTAGGTAATCTATTTGAAGCAGAAATATTCTTTTCATGTTGAATTGGTGTTGGATAACTTTATTTGTTATTTATTTATTTTTAATGTCCTGTCATTGTTGAACGCAAGTGGATTTCCTGGACTTTGGAAATCCATATACCGTGAACTATCAATGTACAAATTGGATTTTCTCTCTAATAGACATTTTCGCACAGTACATGCAGCCTAACTCTTGTCACATATATGACGCATCTGAGACAATGCGGTTTGCTGGTGACCCTCAAAACATGACTAACAAAAATAGTATCTAAATTGTTGTTGTTGTTGTTGTGTGTGTGTGTGTGTGTGTGTGTGTGTGTGTGTGTGTGTGTGTGTGTTACTAAGGCCAAATGATAAGTGCTTTCAAAGTTTGTAATGCATTGACAGATATTTTTACAACTATAGCCCTACATTGTGTCAATGGTAACTGACAGGTTATTAAACTGATTGATGCGGATTTTTTCAAAGTGAAGTTCAAAAAAGCATATTTTGTACCATGTTTACATGCATTTTTAACGTTGGACCATATTAAGAGGCAATATTTTTATGTAAGTGAACAACATATATCTTTCTCTTTGCCATTTATGTGTTTGGGAAAAATCTGCAAACTTAGGCATGATAAGAATTCTGACAGATGCTTTTTCTTTTCTCTTTCTAATTTGTATTTTGAAATATTTTAAATAACATCGGGTGGATTATAATATTTGTGCAAGACTTGTAATTGGACAGGTTAGTGCTATTACAAGTTACTTTCCTTATACGTCTATTGAAAATTATAGTCTCTTTGATACATCATGATTGCCCCAGAAAAAAAAGAAAAATTTGGAAAAGTACAGGACAAATAAAACTTGGTAAAAGTTACTTGAGTTGAATTATAAGTACATACTTGAGCATGTACATTTCACAATTTTAAAGTTTAACAGTTTTGGTTTTTGTTATCATAATTTTAATATGCATCTAAAACTTCTGGTTGTTCATACAAAAAAAAATAAATAAATAAATAAACAGCCAACACCAGGAATAACCTAGTCTAATAATAGTAACCACGTGTTTTCTGTGGGTGAATTAGTGCAATGGCTAGGACTAATACAACAGGGGCGTGCTTGTTATTGGTAGCATCCAATCAGATCTTGTCCTTGTTCTGTTGAAACTACTGAGTAACACCTTTATGATCATTTCTCCAAAGTGCTTGATGTGTAAACTAGTGAAATAGAGGTCACAAATTTTAACAGCACCACAGCAAATTCTGGAAATATTTTAGAAGTGTATGTCCAAGAACAACTTGAAAATCTAGCTGGGTCATAATTCTCGAGGCGTTAAAAATCTGAAGAAAATCAGATTGTATGGCCTGTCAATGGATATAAAACGGACTATACATGCCACTTGCCTAGCGATAGCAGTTATTGCTAAATTCTTCAGCTGCAGATTCTGTGAACCTAATCCTATTAAGCAAATCATGATACACAAAGACCTTTGTGAATTTCTAATTTCAAAGTAGATTGACATCACATGGTTCCGTAAACATGCCAGCCAGTATATAGGTTTTATTGGCATCTACAAAAATACACTTGCAACAATTTGAATCTGCATCGGTCTGCGATTGATATATTCTTAGCGAACTGAAACTGCGGGAGAAAAAAAAAAAAAGACACGTGTCCCGCCTACACCGACAATTTAATGTTGTATCGGTTGTCAGTGTGCCACTTCGGTCAATAAGGTGTCCTTTTTAATATGGATTTTGTCAGTGTGTCACTTCGGTCTATCCGGTGTCCTTTTTAATATGGATTTCGACAACAAATATGCCTCAAAATGGCCTAGATACCTTCAGGTATTATTATACTCCCCGCCTTGACGTGAAGCAACAATTATGGACGTTAGCTGAGTTCTATACATTGATTTATTTAGCTGTGAAATATGCTATTGGCCAAGGCAAAGCGGAGGTTATTATCTATATTTCACAGATACTTTAAAAAAAAATGTATGTAACTGAAGAAAAGCCCGTAATTGCATACCACCCCACCCCACCCCACTAACCCCCGCCGAGAGAGAGAGAGAGAGGGGGGGGGTATAGGTAAATGACATTGAACTGAAAAATGTAACATAACCAAGAACATCAATAATAATGAAAGCTGAGAATACTTTTTTTTATTCATTGAATTGTTTGACAAACAGTAAGTATGTATAGGTCTCCTGCAATTTAATAACAGATGATTAACACCGCTTGTGGGTGCTAGAGGTTCGCAACATCGATCGCGCTTTTATAGAAATCCAAGTGCCTAACTATTAGAGACGAGTGCCTTTTATTTCCAAACACACATGTCAAAGAAATCTCACGAGTTATATTATTAACCATTAACAGTCATTTTGAAATCTGCAACATGCATCAAAACAATCTTTGCCATGCCGACTTTTGAGAGCCGGTAGGCTCAGTGCATTTCGTAACCTACTAAAAACTGCCTGTCGTTAGATTAGGACTTGAAAGTCGGCGAATCCCGTATACTTACCAATATTACTATTAAAATGTAACTGCTATGTTAAAATATAAGTAATTATTCCCTATTTGTAAAAAATTGCTTCAAATTCTAAATATTCAGTATATCATGTCTGCGTGAGACAAAGCGAGGCTGACCTTGACGTTGACTACAAAATGGAAGAGACAGACTTTGACAGCTTATCGTGTGAAATAAAGGATCTATAGATTAATGAAACCGTGGGCAAATAAAGTAATAGCATAATGCGGTACATATAAACATTAAATAAAGGTGCTGATATATGTACTGTGGCGATATCGCATGGTATCAAACTTGCAGAACGTAAATCAATACGAACTGAACACGAATTCCGTCTCTCTCAATTATTTGAACTTGTCCGTGGCAAGTACCTTGCAAACCTGACCTTGCCTGAGCCAAAGCTAAGCTTGTCCAGGGCGTCGAGCAAGTGGATTTGTCATACCCTGCTGAATATTAAATGAAAATAAGGTAACCCACAATAACAACTCTTTTTTCTATGTTATTAAGACATACAATCACGGACTAGTTATATATTCTGCTGGACACGTGATTTTTCATTAATAATTTGTCCAGTTCAAGTAGATCAAACTAAATTTTGCCCAGATCGGCTACCACAAATGCAGAAGGTTTCATTAAAATATCGTCATAAGAAAACGAAGGTAAAGGCCCTTTAACAGTGAATCTGAGGCCAGACAATGTATAAAGAGAAGGTTTGGAAAACCTCAAATAGTGCAATTTAATGATATGCCTGTGGCTAAGGCAGATGATTGCTGTAAATTGACAGTTCTTCCAGAAGATAACATTATACTTTTTTATAATTAGTCTTTAGTTTGGCATAACTAAAACGTCACTTTTTCCATCTTCTGCCTTTAATTTACAACACAACTGATTCCTGTTCTCGGTTTCTTTGGCGACCAGATTGTTAGGGCTTGGCAACCTAAAATTTGAAATGGTACTAAAATATTCAAAACTTTCGCCCTTTAGCTACTACAGGTCGTATGGAGCGCACATTCACATACATGCAGGTAGCTGAAAAAAGACCAGTATATTAGAATGTAATTAAGACTTACGTGCCATCTTTATGTTAATTCATATTTTGCTCAGTGAAATGTGCATACCACTGAAATAAATGCTAGGGCAGGGTATGCAAGAATATTTTAGACAGCTTGTACTTTCTGTTTTGTTGCTTTCATATCGTGATCTAAAAATGTCCGCCACGCGATGAGAAGTAGAGCTGAAATCACTTTGATTAACCAAGATATTGTATTATTGGTGAGCACGTATAACCTGTTCAGGCAATCAGAATTCAGAATAATTTTTATCAAGGTAATACATGTAAACTCATTTATTGCACCAATCTTCTATATGGTGGTGCAAATCCAAAGAAACTAAACGTAAGCGAATTTTAATGATTTCCCGCCTTCATTACATATGTACAATAGTTTTTAATAAAATTACAAGAAATAACATCAGAAAAGGGCACGTTATTTTTTTAGGTTTCTATCAATGTTGATATTTTTCGGTGAATTTTGTGGCCGTTTTCTGTCGTGGTTCTCTTTTTCTATAACATTTCGACCTTTGATTCGGATTACACAGAAAAGGAATACTCCCAGCAAACCCAAATTTGCATCATGACATATTTCAAAACTTACTAGAACTGACTGCAAAAATATCATCCAGTGCTGGCACATGTTTTAGTCAACAAGATACAATGCTCGTCTACATACTTTCTGAAACTATTCACTGTCTCGCTAATGACAATTACAAATGGTCAAGAATTCCAATTATGTATCGCACGAAATGCAAAACTGTTATTTCTCTTGCTTTTGTTTGCCCTTGGTTCAAGGAATTTGAAGCTGTGTCCTCTGGTTCTGCTATCAGTGCTCATTGCGAAGAATTTTTCCAAATACATTTTTGCAAGATCATGCACAAGGTTGTGTAAAAGAATCATCTCACCCATCTTTCTACACTATGCCATCATCTGTAATCGTAATTCAGCTAATATTTGAGAATATGAAAGGTCTCTGAGTCAGTGCACTTGTCTTGTTGCCAACCGTTGAATACGTTTAATTGCGATTACATCTATTTTAGGCTGCATACCCAACAGAATTACCATAGTCTGAGTGAGGCCGAACGAGTGATTCTGACACACACACACACACACACACACACACACACACACACACACACACATTTTCATTACGTGAAACGATATATTGTTCATTCTGTTAGATATGTCAAATCATCTTGAAAAAGAATTATGACAAACCTATCTAATCTTTGTCTGCCGTATTGCCTCTGGTCACTATGTTATAGTCCTTCTGTGGTTTATTCTTTCCGTAGCGAAGTACTTGCGCATTAGTCTCTGTTGAATTTCAGCTGCCACATCGATAAACAACACGTTAACATATTCAGATCTTGATGTACTTTATCTGTAGTTGACTGTATTACATAAATAAGCTTTATTTCATCTGCAAACATCTATTGCAACTCTTCATTGAACCTTCTGGAATGACGGATAAAAGTAAAATTATTTTACAAAATTGGAACCTTATCGTTTTAAGAGGAGCAATCGCAACGCTTCATGTAATAACTGTTACATAAAGCTAATTCATACGGTGTAACAAATGTCAATAATGAGGAGTTTGGATCAAATGTCCTGGAGTTCTTCCGTTGGTTACAAACGAAGTATTTATAGAAGACACTGCTCTTAAACAATATATAATGCATTGTTTGGTATAAAAGGTGGATACACGAGAATGGGGTTTATTATGTTTGGGTTCATTTAAAAATGCGACTGAGCGTTTGGGTATTTTGTGTTTTACTGCACAAGTAAGGTATTTAGTGCCAAGGCAATTGGAGTAAAGTGTATTGCCCAATAACATACCACGGTAGCCGACCCTGGCTGGTCCGATGATTGGATTCGAACCCGCACCGTTTCGGTCGCGAGTCCCGCACGCTAACCAATAAGCCACCGCGGTTAAAAAGCTGCAGTTAAGAAATCACAACGAACTATGCCCATACAATTTCAAATATATCCGTCCTCATATATGTGTATTTTGAAGTTTACCTGTTGTCAACTGTAGGTTGATCCTCACATAGACAGAATGTCAGTAATGTGATACTTAATGAATTTATAAGATATATTACTTGATATAAAATATTATCTCTCTTTGTGTATATTTTGTTCACGAGGAATTTATTTTTCAAAAGTAAATTCTGATTGTTCACATATTCATTATAATATACAGACCAGTATAATGATGCACTTACATTTAAATCGCTTTAAGATTATTTCAAAGTCGAAAAATCTTACCCATGACCAGATTTGCTCAACCATTATTTAACTGCATCCAACCTCGAAAGCCACATCTCGTGTATTCACTTTATGAAGGGTTTGTAAAGCTAAAGCGTTTTTTTTAACGTCGATTATACAACAAGTTGTCACACTTAACGTCGATTGTACAACAAGTTGTCACATTTAACGTCGATTGTACAACAAGTTGTCACATTTAACGTCGATTGTACAACAAGTTGTCACACTTAACGTCGATTGTACAACAAGTTGTCACACTTAACGTCGATTGTACAACAAGTTGTCACACTTAACGTCGATTGTACAACAAGTTGTCACACTTAACGTCGATTGTACAACAGGTTGTCACAATTTACATTGAACATCCTTGACGGTACAGATGTTTGAGTAGTGTGCTCATTTGTGGCAGAGGAAAGGGTGTATATGTATTTTGGGAAACATGAATTGGATGTTCGTCATATTTATTTACTATAGCAACCCACAATTCTGGATGGACGCCATGCAGCGGAAAGCGATGTTTGAAGCAGAGTTCCATACAAAGGCAACCGAGTGGGAAAGAGATATGTCGGCTTACCTCGACAGCATAGACTTGGACAAGATAAGAGGTTAGTGCGTATTAAATTAAAAAGACAAGCAGACACATATAGAAAAGAACGAGGCATGTTCTGTTGTATAAACGAGATATGTTTCAACATTTATCCTGATAAAGATTTATTTATTTCTTTGTTCCAATGCATGTGTACGTTGTATTATTTACTTATTAAAATGCACCATGTTTGAATTCCTTTTGAAAATGCAGAGGTGGAATAAACGTCTTTTTATCAAACGATTCTAAAATTAGAATAAAAAAATATCTAATTTGTTATTCGGATACAAATCCATCTCACAAAACACAGAAATCATGAAATGGTTGACAAGAGCCACTCTGTCATCTTGGGTTGGATTTGCATTGTCATTTTTGATGACTTTCACATTGAGGTACACGTAAATGTTATTCAGATCGAAATAGTCTTCAGCTTGTCCCCTGATTTTGAACTCGAGGAGAGCTGTCGTCGTAATGGACAACACTGGATTGTATTCTACCTACTGGGATTCTTGCATTGTCATCATTCATCGTGGTGACATCAAAAACAGGTCGAGTTCCATCTTGGAACATTCGCAAGAATTTTGATTCACTATCTTTGCTTTCTTGTGATTTAGTAATAAAAATTGTCCAAGTCATTGACTGTTCTGTGTCTATTTTCTTGCTATATTCGTGTTGTCGTGGTGTTGTTCTGCATTTCTTCTTGTATTGTCCTTGCTGCTGCGTGGGTGTCGGAGCAACTGCTTCGTCGGACATGTGGTGTGGTTTTAAATACGTCCAAAGAGCTTTTTTCCTGTCTGGATCAGCACATATTTCCGGGCACTCAGTAACGCCTGTTTGGGATTCTGTCAATCGACCATTACGTTTTGAATGAGTTGTTTTCCGTGCGACAGGACGTGAAGTTTCAAAGCATGTGGTCTTTGGTGGATGAAAGGTTACGATGTTGTCTTAGTCACCGTTTCTGTGTCTTCCTCAAAAGAATGGTTTGAACACTTTCAAACAACAATGAAAGGAAGCCTTTTGAATTATCTGTTTTTGCATTCGTGTTTTAGCCTTGGTTAACACCGATAACACATCCCAATGTTTGGCTAAACGAGGGGGCATTGAATATTTCCTAATTTTGGGAGTCTTTTGACGATGATGATGACGACGATGCCATGAAATCTTTTAGGATGACATCCTGTCAAGGTGACTGATGAGAAAATGTGAAAACGTCTTCTTGTTGTACAGGTACTTGTGTCCACTTATTGTCGGGACATCGTACGAACTTTATCTTCACTTGACAAGAGAAAGAAGGAGTTTCCAGTGGACAAAATTGAGTGAGTTCTTGTTTCAACAGATCGATTAAACTTTGTAACACACTCGTTCTGTCTTGCGCCTTTTTCTTTAGCTGTGCCAACTATCACGCAGCGGCAGCAACAACAACAAAAGAAGAAGAAGACATAGGAGAAAGAGGATTAGCTTTATGAACAGGTGTCCATTTCAGTGCGGTCTTCAACAGATTTGGAAACACTTGTCTTAAATCGGGTTTAGCTGTTATCATCCAAAACGGAGTAGATTATACTGAAACAGGTAGTGACCATTTTGTTGATGCTGCTTCATGATTTTTTGTTCTATTGGCTGCTGGCTGAGGTGTACGTTGGTACGCGTAAGTTCTGTCTGCCGTCTCGCTTACTTTCGGTGATGCTTGCGGTTGCTTTCTTCTGCAACTGTTGTGTCTTGTTCCTTCTTCTTTGTCGTTGTCTTCTTTGTTTTTTGGAAGATTATTATTTGTTTGTTGCTTTAGCAAAGAAAACTATTCGTATTCCTCTTTGACTTTGTCGTTGGCCTTAGCTGTTGCATTGGAATCCCATCATAGAAGCGAACGAATATTAACTCCGCCAAGAAGTACAATTCCACCCGGTTTCAAGGTTATTTGTGTCTTGGTCCAGGTATCAATTCTTGAATCTGCTAGTTGTGTCTATTCTACTTTGTGTTTTTCTCAGAAGAAAGCTGCGTTTGGCTTGAAATGTAAATTATTTCCTTTTAGCAATTGATCGTCAATATAAACCAGCGTAACTCTTCTTTGAAACTAGCTTCTATCAAATGCAAATGTGCATCTTTTGCCGCGACTGAAGGCAATGAGTGCGTGCACGAATCAATGTGATTGGAAGAGATTTAGGTGACGTCATTGAGAAGTGAGTGTGTGATTGATTGAGTCAGAGAGTGAATGAATGAATGGGGCTCTGATACTATTAGCCGTAAACAAGTCAGTACAAAATTTAAAAAAATCAGGGGTATTGTATTTCAAATCGATCAGTAAATATGCGTGTGGCAAACGCGTGGCATCGTGATAGGCATAACTTAGCTATGGCGATCCCAATTGTTTAGCCATTCTACTTGAAATTTGTCTCTGGGACTTTCGAAATAATCTGCACTGAGACTGATGACACGATGTACTTTGCTTTTTGGTATAAATATTGGGTGATGTAAATAGTATTAGCGTTACGATGATGCCTTCTTTGTGTTAGCAAGAGTTTAATTTCTTCCTCTTTTTGACCTAACATGTTATCGAAGATGCTGAGATGAGTTTGACTGGAGTCAGACACAATCACGTCGTGTTCAAGAAGAATACCCTCCAAAAAACCAAATTTGTTCTTCTTTGAGTAACGCAAGCAGATTGCCACTCTTTGTAACACTACATGATTCGTTGCTTAGAACGACCAAACAAGCGTTGTTTTGTTTGTGTTCGATCAAACATTTGACAAATTCTAGTCACCTGATCCGCTAGGTCATGCAATTAACATGTTAAAATGATGGTGGATATTCATCACCTCCCAACTTTGACAATCTGACAAGTCGTTTAACATTATAATTCGGACGCTGCAGCCAAGACAAAAAACTTCTTGAATTCTAAGTGCAAACATACGAAACAAAATCTATTACATAGGATATGAACATTGTTTAATTGGGATAAAATTCAACATGAACACAATGCCACTGCAGCAGTCGTGGAAAGATGTTCTTTTTGCATTTCTTTCTTTTGTCACTGCACGATCTGTGTGGGTAATTCTTGTTGTTGGTGGTGGTGATGGTGAAAGACATGCATCGAACTCAAGACTTTTCCAGTTGCGTAGATTACTCCAGTGTAGAGTATGCTCTTGAAGATCTCTAGCGACATATGGTAAAGTGTGAGGTGTATCTAATCTCTTCGTTACACGGGAGTAGATATGTATTCATTACCAATCGCAACAATTTTGAACTAAATGATTGTCTCGTGAACAGACAACGATTGTGTCGTCATTGTGATCATGTCTTTTAATGTAATGACGATGGGAGTCCCTAGATGCTTTTCTGGGCCGACCAAGCCAATTTAGTGACAGCAAGGAGTACATTTGGCTTGCTCTTAATAGGCTGAATATTTGTAGAGTTCCAAGCCACAACTGAAACACCATACTTTGTCTTGTTTCCCAAGTACACAAATCCTGCTCTAGCTAAAGTATCGGGAAGCTCTGGGAGTAGGCCCATCAAGATATATCGGCCATTTCAAGTTGAATGTGTTCAACCTACTGGCAAAATCACAATACCCCTGAAGGGTCACTAGCATCATGTACTCTGCTCTCATTCATGATTTTCCGTAATAAGGAATAGGTGGTTATGTAACGATCGGCTTCACTTTCTCATGTGGTGTATAGCGTAGGTTGCAACAGAGATGAACAGATATGTTATTCCAAAGATGATGACATCCAGAGTTTGGCACGGTGACCGCATCCCTTTATATGGTGCAAGACACTGCAATGTTCTTGTCGTAGGGCACAACGTCACAGTCGTCGTTTTTGTGTGGAAAGCATCTTTAGGGAAGGGTTGTTCTTTCTTTGTCGATGTCTCTGGTGAAAACGATCTCATTCCTGTGACTATAACTTCGAAGGTAACCGTAAGATATGGTGTTGTATTTGCAAAGCCGCACCTGTTTCTCGTAGACGATTTTATATACTTTCTCCAACGGTTCACTGACAACTTAGTGATCTGACAAATATGTAATCTTGTGAGGATCATGGATTTTGAAGCGAAAGACTTTGACTTTTCCTGACTTCAGTGCTTGTTTCAGCACGTCAAAGTTCACTATTTGACTGGAATGGTAGTTAAATGTGTCATTTGACTTTGCATTTAGTATGGAGTTATCCTTTTGTATCAGGGTACTGGTATCCGTAGTTCTTGAGTCCACCACTTACAAATTTGAGAATGGTGTCTTCAGAATATTCGTCGGTACACGCTCCTAAACATTCGTCGTCGATGTGTGGGTGGTAACATCCAGATCGAACAATGTACATACAGTTATATGTGTCAAAGTAAAGCACAATGTCACCTAGTGATTCCAGAACTGAGTACACCCTTATAAGTGCGGTGACTATAACGTAAGCAGTAATAATCACGTTGGGAAACTCGTTGGGTTGGAAACACTCGACCGTCTCTTCGTAGTTGATCGTGATACATTTTTCTCGAACGATGTCGATGTGTTTGTTCAGTTTACCTTTATCGTCTACCAACCAAAAAATATCGTCTTGGTTCTGTACATAATCAGTCTTGGGCATAATTGGAGGATACTTTGGCAAAATCCCGTCTTCCTTCGTTGAGCTGGACATTCTCGTTTTGATTTCCTCCACAGATCGGTACGATCGCTTGAATTTTCGTTCTCTTCTTATGTGTGACATTACTCACATAGCTGCTTGCCTCTTGTTTCAATTTTAGGAACTCTTTGACATATCCAGCAAAACTGTTAGGACACGAACCGTCCTGTTGGTATTGTTCCGTCGTAGGGAAGTGCCAAATTTCGTACACTGTTAACAACTGGTATCCACGATCGAGAGCGTGGAGCAATTCCACACTCACTAAAGTTCCTGCCAAAACACTCTCTTTGTCATCCTGACGACAGGGATATTGTGGATTGCAGGTTTCGTAACATTTGTGACATCATGAAAACATCAGTTTTCCGTTGCAATAATGAGGTAACACGCGATCGTACAAGTCTGTACATGGAGGAACTTTGCATTTTATCAGCATTTCGTACAAACGAATGTGCTCGACGTCGATGTGTTCTGTGAGAATTTCGTGAATCGAGAATATTTGCATACCCAAGGGTACAACGAATACACATCGTATCAGTTCTTCTTTAGATTTCTCTGCATCATACAACCGGTATGTGGCATTATTAGGTCGTCTAAAAACTATTGCGAGAATCCAATGGTTCAGTGCCCACTACGACGTAGTCTTCGACGATGCGTCCAAATTCTCGGTCGATTTTCATAAACCGGTCATCTTCATGCTCCCACACTTAAACCACACGGTATCATTGGCTTCTTAAGTCTGGCATCGTTGGTGAGTTCTTTTATACAGATCTTCTATAGTAAAACTTGGATATGGATTTTTCAGGTCTCGGTTAGAATAATACAAGCATGTGCAACTTCCTCCAGAGCGCGGGCCGAATAGCGATTTTTCAAGCCACACCGTATAATGTAAATGTAACTGAATAAAACCAGGTCGCACAATCTGTAGGTTGCACATGTTTGGGATAACAAGTTTCACATCCGCGCCATATACATCCACGAGATTAGTACACGATCTGTGGGCTTCCATACCACTGACTGAGTCATGACCAGTCTTCTATTTTCCACCGTTTTTGGCATGTTGTTACAAATTGTCTTGAGTCTTGCATAGGTAATGTAACGAACGCAAAGCCTTTGCCGAATACCTACTGCTCATTGATTGATAAGTTTGGGGTGGCACAATAATACTGTGATCGACACACACATGTTGTCTTTGTTATTGTCGATCTTGTCTATACTTTTTTGAGGGTCGGAAGTTGATCCACGGATAACACTTTGGGACTCCCGCTGCTTGAAAGAGGTGAAATCATGTACACTGTTGATTTTCCATTAGTGATGTACAATTAGTCGTTTGATTGTTGTACGCTCTGAATTTTATCGATGATTTTGGAAGCCGGTAATTCAGCTGATGTCCTAAATTTGATCCATACGGGAAATTACAATATGTTATGTGTGATGGAAAGTAGCAAACGCCCTGTCGTTTCAATTCATCCAACATCGAATCAAACAAGTCAGTAATAAACATGTCCGCTTTCTCTGCAAGGACTTCTTGCTTAAAATCTCTGAATCTGACACTGTATGCTGTCGATCGAAATTCATCTTGCTGACAGGTTAGATATGGAAATAATCATCAGGTGCTACAGAGGGAATTTCACTCTTGAACAGTCCTGGTTCTCTGTGGTGGTTATGTTAGCTGATCATCGAAATCGGTAGCGTGCACTTGCGCTAACACTTTTGCCATTGTGTTGGGCGACACAGAAAGTTCTCGCACTCGCTTCAATTCTGACTTCTTTATAGAGCTGTGTGATCGTTTCATGATGACGCTCGCTCATGGTATAAAGTTTCATTTGATTATACTCTCACTATGTATAAGGACGAGACGTCGTAGTGGGGACAATAAGTACAATGGCACAAAGTAGACGATCTGTACATATCGCTCTACAAAACATTTATAAATACGGTATGATGTAGAAGGGTGACTCAGTGCATCGTGTAAAAATATTGACGACGATCTGTGACTATCGCTCTACAAAACATTTATCAGTACGGTATAATGTGGCGAGGTCATTGAGTGAATTAGATGAAAGTTATGAACCAAAAGTTATGTTTTGCTATATATGATTTTCCTTCATACCTGACATTGAGCAGACAACAAAATTTGTACTTGTTTGTCTCCTCAACATTTAATTTTCAATTTGGAAATACGGAATCTACATGGACACATGTACAATAATGAAGATGAAAACAGGTTTCATTTGTGATAACTCGTTTTCTGCAAATAAGGCATTCATTTAAAGAAACTTATATTAAAGTATTTTTACAACCTTTTTGATTATAAATGTTGTACGTTTCCAACATTACAGTCAAGAAACTAAGAACAATTTACAAAAAAGGAACTCAAGAACGTCACCGGATGGAAGATAATTTTATGAAGAAGAAAAAGAAAGAAAAAAAGACGTCGCGCACAATATTGCTTCTAAAAGTGTACACTGGTGTTTCAGGGTACTGAGTTGGTTGAGCGGGGCACATTTAAGTATAGATTTTAAAGACAATAAACCACATCGACTTTTGTTTTGCTGTTTTAGTTTTAACTCTCTCTCTCTCTCTCTCTCTCTCTCTCTCTCTCTCTCTCTCTCTCTCTCTCTCTCTATCTCTCTCTCTCTCTCTCTCTCTCTCTCTCTCTCTGTTGGATTGTACGAACTAATGCTTGTATTTTAAGAGGAAATTATTGTCTGTAACAATGTGTGTGTGTGTGTGTGTGTGTTCCAGCCATAGGATGTTCATTTGCTTTTGTCACGCCCAAATCTATGTTTGCTTGTAACCATTTGACGTTCGTCTGCTTTTCTTCGCTAATGTTAAATTCCCAAAAATGAGGTTTAAACAACCAGACTATGTAAGACAGTTCAGATGCGCTTCGTTGCGACGTTATTGGTATAGTGACGTCTGCCGCGTTCTACCTTATAACGTCGTCAGGACTGAGGTCCGTCCATGCAAGTTAAGAATTCCTGTCATTTTCCTCCTACATATTAGATTATACACTGGAGAGAAAAGATCGCAAAAAATGCAATATGAATTGAGTGTGATGCAGTTATCAAAGCGTGTGCTTTTCGCCAGGTGGCATTTTATCACCACATTTACAACGAGATGAAATATATCCGTTGTTCACTCGGAGCAAGCAAATATTCTTTTTTATTTTATGCTCAAGCGTATTGTCTAGCAATTTGTATAACACACTGAAGTAGCTGATTTCTTACTGCATCCCGCGCGATAATGTCAGGAGTTTACCATTTATGTTCTGCTCTGTTTTGTGTATATTTGCACATAAAATATCAGTAGTTACATAATGCTCCTTCCCAATTCAAGGTAAAATAGCAGATAAAAAGAAAATGAAAAAAAATTGTCTATTACTGGATTTGAACAAGGTTCACCGGGATGCGAAGCGGCCATCTTTACCATTAAACAACGCTAGCGTCTTACGAAAAATTTGAAATTTCTTCCTTATAATGTTATCAATGTCTATTGACGGCCAGTGAAAAAATATCATAGTTTTTCACTGCGGTGAACTGTCACAATTATTTCGCTCGGAAAATCCAGTATTTCACTGCCTAGCATAAAATAAAATACGAAATTCTGTAAATGATCAAATAACCAATTAAGCAAAAGAAGCAGACATATACTTGAAATTTAGTAGTTAATCTATATGTTTGAATAATATTAAAATCGTTGTGTATGAATTCTAATAAATACCAAACATTTAGAATGCTAGATCATGAAAGCTGCAATTCAAGGTTTATAACTTTCAAGGTATGAAGAATTAATTTCCAAAAATAATTGTCATAGAGCGTGAAGTTGGCAGTGGAAAACTTTTACATTAACAAAATTAATATTATAATCACAAACAATAATGTCAGAATTACTCAGAATCAATTCATATTACTATATTTTCCGAATTACTAGATATAAATTTCTAATAAAGGTAGAGTAATCCGTGACAATATATGTTTTACAATTTCATACATAAGAATAAAAACAGAATAGGTATTTCTGAGAACGTTAAAAAAAAAAGATTGAAACGATGACTACAATTTGTTTGGACACTTATATCATTACGCTGACATAGCATATTAGAAAAGAATTTAAAAACTTCAAAGAACTAAGATGCAAACTCTAAAATTTACAAAGAATAAGATAATTTCACACATGTAAAGAAGAAGAGGAATACTCTCAGGAATTCAGATGCAGTTATTTTTGCATCTGCTTCCCGGGAGCAGATTGTATAGACTCCTTATCTTGACATGTGTCTAACCTCAAAATGGACTTGGCTAAGGGGCGACTATTGTAACACTTCGTAACAGCATCTAAATCCACAGGTAGACAAGGCACATATTTCTGAGTTAGAGTTCAGAACTTTTCTATGACACATATCAGATGAAACGGAAGAAAGTTGGCTCACTTATCTTCTTCACGGTACCAGGATTTATCAGTCCCTGACTGACACTGAGAAACGTTCAAGTCTGCTCACTTATCTCACAGTCTTTCTGTACTGACAGCAACAATACGTTACTACAGTATTCAGCCTATATTTAAATTCTACATTATGACAAACTGCAGCAAAAATCAGTGGTAACATGTGCAGTTTTGCAAAATATGTGTATATAGCATCTGAAATGAGAAAGCAGGTTATGTCAACTGAGGCCATCCTCAACTAGAAGTCTCAAAATTTATGTGACATTATGTTTCATTGCTGAATAATTATTTACATATTTCTTCCATATTCACGATAAATCTTGTGTTGTACTCTGTAAGAATGTAATGCTTAACGGTAAATAAATAAACTGAATCTGAATCTATGTTGCCCGTACTCGCACTCGCCCATTCGATGTCGATTACTTCCACTCGGTCTCGGTTTCTTAGTTTCCAAGTTTTTACACGGTTTGACGTTCTGTAGAAGGGAAAATATTGCGTGTCAGGGGAAAAGAGATATTGACTGAAACCAAATTTTTTTAGCATCAGCAGGATGACAAGCACGCGCAAATTAGTGACTTGCTATTTATGAACTTTCAGACGGAAAGTACAACCCGATTTACCAAACCACAGAGAAAGAAAGAGACGGTGAACATACATACATGCATACATACATACATACATACATACATACATACATACATACATACATACATACATACATACATACATACATACATACATACATACATACATACATACATACATACCTTGTGTTGTTTTTGTGCAAAGCATGAGATTTTTTTTCCAGATTTGATGCAATTTTGTATCTTGTTTTTCTCAGGCTTTGAAAAAATCAAAGAAGCCATATGCTTGGAAGTGTCCAACACCAGAAAGAGGGCAAAAGATGCGCTTAGAGAAAATAGAATTTGTGAAGATGTGGTTGACAGTTTTAGCAGGTGATTGTGTTTAATTGTACCATAAATACTCGTACAATGTGCAATACCCATTTAAATCCGGTTTATAAGAGTAAATATGGAAACATTACGAATATATTTATCGAGAATATTTCACGATCAGAAGCGCATACAAAGTTTTAGCTCTTACGACCTTTATTAACTTCAAATGTTAACCGAATTCTACAGTATTAGAGTACCGAATTCTCAGTATTAGAGTACCGAATTCTACAGTATTAGAGTACCGAATTCTCAGCATTAGAGTCTATCATATTAGAGTACCGAATTCTACAGTATTAGAGTACCGAATTCTACAGTATTAGAGTCTATAATATTAGAGTACCGAAATCTACAGTATTAGAGTACCGAATCCTACATTATTAGAGTCTATAATATTAGAGTACCGAATTCTACACTATTATGGTCCATAATATTAGAGTACCGAATTCTACAGTATTAGAGTCTATAATATTAGAGTACCGAATTCTACAGTATTAGAGTACCGAATTCTACAGTATTAGAGTACCGAATTCTACAGTATTAGAGTACCGAATTCTCAGTATTAGAGTCTATAATATTACAGTACCGAATTCTACAGTATTAGAGTACCGAATTCTACAGTATTAGAGTACCGAATTCTACAATATTAGAGTCTATAATATTAGAGTACTGAATTCTACAATATTAGAGTACCGAATTCTCAGTATTAGAGTCTATAATATTAGAGTACCGAATTCTACAGTATTAGAGTACCGAATTTTATAGTATTAAAGTATCGAATTCTCAGTATTAGAGTCTATAATATTAGAGTACCGAATTCTACAGTATTAGAGTACCGAATTTTACAGTATTAGAGTACCGAATTCTACAGTATTAGAGTATCGAATTCTCAGTATTAGAGTACCGAATTCTACAGTATTAGAGTACCAAATTCTCAGTATTAGAGTACCGAATTCTACAGTATTAGAGTACCGAATTCTCAGTATTAGAGTATCGAATTCTACAATATTAGAGTATCGAATTCTCAGTATTAGAGTACCGAATTCTACAGTATTAGAGTATCGAATTCTACAGTATTAGAGTACCGAATTCTACAGTATTAGAGTATCGAATTCTCAGTATTAGAGTACCGAATTCTACAGTATTAGAGTATCGAATTATACAGTATTAGAGTATCGAATTCTCAGTATTAGAGTACCGAATTCTACAGTATTAGAGTATGGAATTCTACGGTATTATAGTACCGAATTCTACAGTATTAGAGTATCGAATTCTCAGTATTAGAGTATTGAATTCTCAGTATTAGAGTACCGAATTTTACAGTATTAGAGTACCGAATTCTCAGTATTAGAGTATCGAATTCTAGAGTATTAGAGTATCGAATTCTCAGTATTAGAGTACCGAATTCTACAGTATTAGAGTATCGAATTCTACAGTATTAGAGTACCGAATTCTACAGTATTAGAGTATCGAATTCTCAGTATTAGAGTACCGAATTCTACAGTATTAGAGTATCGAATTCTCAGTATTAGAGTATCGAATTCTCAGTATTAGAGTACCGAATTCTCAGTATTAGAGTATCGAATTCTCAGTATTAGAGTATCGAATTCTCAGTATTAGAGTACCGTATTCTCAGTATTAGAGTCTATAATATTATGGTACCGAATTCTACAGTATTAGAGTTCCGATTTCTACAGTATTAGAGTACCGAATTCTCAGTATTAGAGTCTATAATATTAGAGTACCGAATTCTACAGTATTAGAGTACCGAGTCGCTACAGTAGGAGGGGAGGGGAGCATTATATCTCTAAGTTCTTTCAGTGTCTAATATTCGACGGCTTATTATATTTAAATATGTGAAAGTTCAACAAAATGCATATTTAAATTTGTACGTACCCTTACTTTTACAAATCTACTTACATATATAGTTATGCTGTTGCCAAGGAGACTACGAAACTCTTGAAGCAGATGAAGTATGTACTGGCAAAGACAAAAGAAAGATACGCAAAGTTCAGTTTGGAGGTAGAAAATGGTCAAAGGGTAAGATTGAAGAAAGAAAAAAGACGCAATAATACAATCAATCAAACTTTTAAACGCAATGGATACATGTTCGTGACATATGTTTTTTAGTAATCTGTAAATTTCATAATAATAATAATATAAAGCGGGTTATTTTCACTGGGTTTCATTTTCGCTATATTAGCCATCAACCAATAAAACATCTGTGAAAATTTGACACAACAACAACAACAACAATAATAATAATAATAATAATAACAATATCCAAAATATAGCAGCGCGAAATTAAAACACCGCGAAAACATTATGAGATGGTTTAGCTGAAGCATATTTTTTCACCGCGAAAATACCCCTTAAATAAAATTATACCGCAGATTGTGTTTTGATATTCTTAAAATCCATTTAATCAAAGATGTCAATTTGATACTTTTTTTGTTATAGCATTCACGTGGCTTTTACAAGATGAAAAATTTTATAAAAATTCCTGTCTGTTTGAGTTTTTTGTGGGTTCTTTTTTTGTGTTGTTGTTGTTGAATATCCTGTTGCATTCACGCTTACAAAGCTTAATTCACGAACAATAATTTACAGAAATCGTCTCCTGGAGGGTACTATCGAAGCACTCACCCCATAGTGCTTTCGGGACGAGTTTGGCAACATTTGGCATAAGCCTGCATATGCCTATTTTGAATTGTAAAATTAGTGGGAAATTCAGGTTTTAAATCATACAACTCTGGTTGATGTAGGCTCATCAAATAAATATGTGGTATAAATATTGGTGCAGATTAAAAGCAAAGAATTACATTGTTGGCTGAGGTATTTAAATGACTGCTGTTATATTAACAATAAGTCATCAGTTTATTTGTTGTGACATAAGTGATTGCTTATGAAAACCCTGTAGACTTAGATATTAGACACTCTTTATTGTGTGAGAACATAACTAGTATAAAATATGAAGCGTTCTTCAACGGAGGAATCAACAATAGTATATTACCAGAAGCTGCAACAATAAATAAATAAATAAATAAATAGATAAATAAATAAATAAATAAATAAATAAATAAATAAATAAATAAATAAATAAATAAATAAATAAATAAATAAATAAAATAAATAAACCGATAGATAAATAAATAAAGAAAGAAAGAAAGAAAGAAAGAAAGAAAGAAAGAAAGAAAGAAAGAAAGAAAGAAATTTCATTAGCCGTAATCATATCTATTCTTTGTACAGAAGTTAGCATACATTGGAGATGCAATTAAGGATATGAATCCAAGGAGCAAAAGGGTAGAAAGAGAACTGAAGGCCGCCTTGGAAATCTATTCCTTTCTTTTGGAGAAAGAGGGCTCTATGCGCTTTAACCTCTTATCAGTAAGTATCAACTTCAGTGACAATACCGATGATAACTTGAAAGTCACCAGGTCCCGCTTTCATACAATGTCTCAACTTTGAGTACAAACTCAGCTTAAATTTAATATACTGATTGTTTGTAAACTATAAAGGGAGCGTTGCATTAAACCTAAGTTTTAAAAAAAGCTTGCTATTTTTAAGCGTGTGAAAGAGAGAGACTGATATTCAATTTTACTTTTTTAAGCGTGTGAGAGAGACTGATATTCAATTTTACATTTTTAAGCGTGTGAAAGAGAGAGACTGATATTCAATTTTACTTTTTTAAGCGTGTGAAAGAGAGAGACTGATATTCAATTTTACTTTTTAAAACAATTATTAATTAGTTCCGATTTAAAAGTTTGAGCTCAGTACTTACTCGAGTTGAGACGTTATTTGAAAGCGGATCCAGGAGATGATTTTAATTCAGTGGTAATAAACTCTGCATGTGTTACAATGTGGCAGGTGGGCCTCAACAAGCCTTCGATAAACATGCAGTTTTCAAGAAGGCACCCACAGCTCACATATTACGTTATTGACACAGATATTAAATGACCGTTTTCTACACTTCTTTATCGATGTTTGTATTATAATATTTTTTGAATATTAGACATATTTGTTTAAATTGTCACTCATGCTTTCATTTAATTCAATTAAATTCAGTTTATTGGTATAAAATCCAACAGCAGGATAATCACCAAAACAACAGATAATTTTTACAGACATACATGTAGTAAGTGCCACTTAACAGCGATACACATTCCATTGAAAAATATTTAAAACTATACCTTGTTAATAACGTATTAATTCCCACTATAGTAAGTTAAATAGAGGATCTTACATGAGCGTTCATTTCAAATAAAATGTATGCAACGAGTGGAATAATTTATATCTTTTGTGAGCCTTAGTGAGCAAAATATTGACATTATTCAACGAGTTTCGTAAATTTCATTTGAAATGAGCACAAATGTTAGATTCTATTTATCGCATGACGAAAAATACTGATTTTATTTACCAAACCGCGGAATATTGTAGTGAAAGGAATTTGAATGCATTCATTTGCCTCAGCCGTTACGCCTTCCTTTGCATGACGTTATGACGTCATTTGTGACGTAATGATGTGTTATAACACTTGTTACATATATAGGATCTCAAACGGGTAATTTGTAACAGGATTTAAGTCGAGTGTGATTGGATCTAGCGAAAACACTAAACACAATTACGTGAATTTGATGTTATTTATAATACATATGAATAATGAATTAATCTGACACCTTACTCATGCGCATAAATTCCAATAGTGGAGACAACAAAGTGATGCGCACAAAGTTCAACAATACATATAATAAAATGATATCGTTCCTAAATGGAACCAATCAAGGTATGGAATTTTAACAAATAAACACAAATGATCACGTACATCAACAGTCTCATCGAAATCCATGTATATGGCGCGTCAACTACTCCAGCTGATCTGACCCAAGTGAACTATGTGACATCACACAGAAAATTCCATCAGAGATCGAGTGTTGAAAAATGATGTTGTCTGTGTCAAATGTTCTATTGATTTGGAAAGACAGTTTCTCTTTGAATTTATAATTTGTAAAATAATTAATCTACTTTGAATGTTACTGGTTATCGAATTGTGGACTATTGATTCAGCTCGCGTCTGCGACTATTTATATCACGCACAAGAATTAAAAGGTGTAGTGTCTGAGCCAGAATTAAATGAAACCCAAAAATGATTAGTTCTTTCTATCTAATTTCTTTCCACTAAATGTGATAAACGGAATTTCAAATGGGTATTGATTTAAAATTAAATTTATGAAACTCGTTGAATAATTTCCAGCTTTTGCTCACTAAGGCTCGCAAAAACTAAAAATTATTGAACTCGTTTCAAAAAGTCAATATTAAATCATTACCCATTTGAGATCCTATATTTCTAATCAGAAACAAAATCTCTCTCGTCTGATGACGTCACGTGATTAGAGTCTATTGGCTTGATCCTTCCGAGTTGCCTTGAAAGTAATTGATCTATCGACTTAAGTTCCTGCTATTCCTCCTATTACATAGGTTCTCAGCGGGCTTGCTGCAGATGATATATTAGCCATACATAGAATACCCGGAAGTGGGCTGCGCATGTAAAAAGTTTGAGAACCATTGTCTTATTCCATAGCTTATCAACCGCTATAAAAATTCCGCATTTTCTTGTAGAATGTGCGTATATATTTTTCGACAGCTGCATTGCGGAAGTATTTAAACTTTTTGATGAAAGTAAAGAATATATGGCTACGATATAAAAATTGTCAACATTAATTTCTACATTTTAAAAAGCGAAATCTACCTAGGTGTCTGAATCCTTGTCCCCCAAGACACTGACGCACAACCTGATATAGGCTTATTATGGAATTACTCACACGTGACTCGCACTTTAATTGGTCAGTGATGCAATGGGAACACCAATAAACAGTAATTTGACTGATATTTGTCAACAGACCAGTCAGTTGTTTGGTTAAATTAAGTGTAATCCGGATAGAAACAAAGAAACCAAATCTTTTTAGAATGAAAGTATTTCCATTTGTAACTCAAATACAAATGCATTAAATTGGAAACAAGTTTTGAACAATCAAGGTTATACATAGAAGATTTAACTCGCCGATGACTCTCTTGATTTATAGGTTATATAAACTACTGGGGAATTTATATCCTCACAACTATTCTGCATTTTTAAGTACTGTTTGTATTTCTGGTTGAACATCAATATTTTCCCACTGTTATAAATCGATACTACAGATAATTCATGTATTCCAAGTCATATTGTAACCAGAAAATAGAAGGGATTAGCTCCCCTTGCCTGAGGAATAATAATGCGGTCTCTAAGTAAAGACCTACATGTTGCGTCTGGATGATGAAAAGCCGATAATAGTTTTAAGTAAATACCGTATAAACTCGCGTATAAACTGAGTAAAAATGCAAACAACATAGACCCTGATCTGCCGTCGTATAATGCGCCGGCAGATCAGAGTCTATGTTGTTTGTTCTACTGATTAGTCCTTACAAACTGCATCGACCCAGATCTGACGGCGCATTATGCGACGGCAGATCTGGGTCTATGCAGTTTGCAGTTGGTATCGAATTATACGCGAGTATAGACGGCAGTTTATTTTCTTTTCCATTAGAATGGCACAGAAATTTTATGGAAAACATTTGGCCAAAGTTTCTGGAAACCCAGATGCACACTGAAGACTGTTCATTTAATTTTGCCATCGTTTTGTGACTGGGCATTATATTATTTCTTCAGTTATCACAAACATTGTGATTTAATTTTTTTTAAAGTTGCCGTTACTGTAAACTTTATTAAGCAATCAACTGTCCATTGTAGAGGATGTCTCTATCTACCGCATATACTCGCTTTTAAGTACAGACCAACTGCACAGACCCAAAACTGCTGTCGCATTGTGAGCTGGCAGATATGGGTCTATGCAGTTTGTTAGGAGTAATCAGTAGAACAAGCAACATAGACCCTGATCTGGCAGTGCATTATGCGACGGCAGATCAGGGTCTAGGCTCCTTGCAGTTGGACGCAGATTATAAGCAAGTATATACGGTAGTAATTTTAGAAGAAATGAATATGTATTAAACACCCGCATATGTTTGGGGGTGGGGGGTGGGGGGGGGTAGTGGTGGGAGAAAGGGAGTATTATGTCCTAAATGACAGATGCAGTCTCCTTGTTCTTCGTTGAATCTATTTTCTTGCCTTTCTTTTCTCTAAGCTTGCTGACTACTACGAGATTAAGGTGAAAACTCTCATATCCAGGAAAGTTCTCCATTTTCAAATAACTTGGAAGACATTCTTCACTCGGCACGTCGGCTGCGAAGCGTTTCCATCTAAAAAATCAGAGTAAGTTGAAGCATGTAGTATTACATCGAAAATTGCATGTTATGCATTTTCTGTGAGCCACACGCAACATTCTTTTTAGATATTTAAGATTTTAGACAAACTTGTATAATTAGAGAACGACCACTGAGATTTTGCAAAATAAACCCTTAACGTTTGTCTGCAGTTATGGAAGATTATCCACATTAACTAGAAACCAATAAGGAAATTGGTAGAATAGCACAATAAGGCGGGGTACCTATCAATTGACCCTACCACTCAGAAGATCTGTGATTCTTATTGCATTGGCATACTCATCTTGTTATTTTGAGAAAATACAGAAGAAAGAAATTGGTAATGAAAATTTCAAGTTTGTTTGTGCTGATGACATAGAGTTGACATATAATTTCATTAAATTCGGCTCTTATTTTTTCAGATATTGATGTTCACGATGCTGTTCAATTTAACTATAATATGGTCCGTTGTCAAAGTGTCTAAGGCTTGTGCAAGTAATTAGGTTTTATTAGCAATTACTGTTGATATGTGATTGGTCAGTTCTTAGCTGTTGTGGACAGGTGGGTGGGGTGGCGGTGGGGGCCAATTCATCCTTCAACGTTTTATTTCAATTTACCAGAAAACTTATATAAAACTAATTTAGCACTGGACGTAGAAATTCGAAAGAAATGGTTATGTTCAACAATGAAATTTCGATCTTTACAAACATGATAAAACGCAGGGATCACTTAAATTTATTTTGCTTAAAGTTCTGTTAAAACATGAATATCAATGGCTATCACACCAGTCTATTGAAAGGACTAATGCTCGGTTGTGGCAACTACAAGCGGTACATATTACACAATAGTCCATATACACATGTACAATAGTCACTATCACATTTACTGACTCACGTACAGCAGAATAACAGGCAATTCAAAGCAGCACAACGACTTGCCCAGTCCGGAATTTATAAGACTTTTCGATTAAAAGATCTAGGCTTGATTTTATTCAAATTCAATCATTAGAAGTCATAATTCGGCCCAAGTAAAAACTGTTAGAGTTTACGAACAAAGCAGCTAGTGCCAACATTTGTAAACTATATTAAAAACAGCTTGTAAGAGGGTTGTGATCTCGAAGTTTCAAATCAATTATCTATCAAAGTCTCGAATGTTGTATTGCCAGTTTGCTTTGACATTTTCCGGCTTCTGGTACATAGATTTGAGAATAACGTTGCACAGTATGACCTGCATAGGTGTAAAGAATGTTCTAGCTGATATAATGTTATTAAAAAGTGCGAATATGACAATGCAATCACATTATTATTAACAATTAAATTTCACCCGAAAGGCGAAATAAGTAATTTATTTAAAAAATTTTTAATTTGTTTATTTAAACTATAGAGGGAAATACTGTTCTTAAACACAAATTAGGGTGGAGGATGTATGTTATTGACATTTTAGTTTCTGATCCTACAAGAGAGATACATTTCATGAAATCTTTCTTTAGATCGGCGTTGTCCATAACTTTTCAAGATTATTCTGACTGAATTCTCATTTATCTTCTTCTAGTGACCCCTACTTGAATGGCTATCAGTTATTTGACCATGTCTGTGTTGCTGATTTAGTATACAGATTGCCTCATCAGAGGAACAATTCAATTTCACCCCAAAGGGGAATTAATGCATTTATTTATTTACTTATTTTTAATTATTTGTATTTAAACTCTAGAGGGAAATACTGTTCTGAAACACAAATTAAGGTGGATAACGTGTGGATACATTTCATGAAATCCTAGTTTAGATCGGCGTTGTTCATAACTTTTCAAGGTTATTCTGACTGAATTCTCATTTATCTTCTTCTAGTGACCCCTACTTGAATGGCTATCAGTTATTTGACCAGGTCAATGTTGCTGATTTAGTAGACAGCTTGCCTCATCAGAGAGATGTAATAATCCTGCCATGCCTTCAGGTTCGGGAAATTACTCACTCCTAATTCTTCTATTTCAGCACATGGTGTGAGTACACTATGAGATTTCTCAACTTTTTCTTTATTTCAGGAGGTTTTTATTCATAGGGAAGATAAATGTCGATAGTACACCAACCCCATTTAAAGGAGTAATGTGTGGGACAGTTTCAGTGAGCTGTTTTACACAAGCAATAATGTACATGTTGCTGTCTTTCTGTCTCTCACTCACTGCCTCTATGAATGACCGTTCATGTCATTAAAATAGTGATTTTTCATGAAGAAAAAAAAATTATCGTGAAAAAATTATCTTTTTCACAAAAAGGTCACTTTTTCGGGAGGAAGCTATTCACGAAGATTTGTCTTGCCAATTCTGTCAGAATCTTTACGAAGGAAGTGATCACTTTTTCAAGTGGCTGAACATATCAAACCAAAGCAATTTGCAAAGAAAATTGCTCCGATCAGTCATCTTTCTTCACGAGAAAGTCACCAATCTTCACAAAGATTTCACTTTTTTTTTTACAAAAAAACCCCATAAACAACTATCGTGAAAAATTTGTATCGACGAGGAAAAGCACTTTATCAAGAAGATAATTACATTCTTCATGAAAATGGCACTTTTTACGAAAAATGTAAGTTGTTTCGTCAAAGGATTGTATCAACTCGTAAAGACACTTTTCTCGTGAAGAAAGTGACATTGATCATGAAGATTAAAATTTTCAATAAAAAAAATTTACTTTTTACGTCAAAAATTGCTTGAATGTGTTCTGACTTTTTCGTGAAAAAGTGACATTCTTCCTGAAGATTGCACTTTATCTGAAGGAAGATACTCTTTCGTGAAAAAATTGCATTGACGTATACATGCACGTTTTGCACGTTTTTCGTGAAGACATCAATATTCTTCATGAAGACTGCACTTTTTCACGACAAAAGTAACTTTTTCGTTAAGACTTTTACAATGTACATTCTACGTAATAAATAAGAATTCTTCATTAAAGTTTTAATTTTTACGTGAAGAAAGTCATTTTTTAAGCTTTTATAAATGAAGGAAAAAAACCCCACTGTTTTCGCAAAAAAACCATTCTTAATGAAAGTTTTATAAATCGCCGCTCGTGTTATTAAACGCGCCAATGTTATTAAACGCGCCAACACTTTGAATTAAGCCTCATTGGCTGATAAGATAAGTGGACAATACAAAATAGTTTATAAAACCTCCAAATAGGTAAGACAAGAATAAGGTCGTTACTTTAGAAAAGTACCAACAGAGGACGAAACAGTAATGCCATGTAACAAAGTTGTAACTGAGGTTACACAGCGATGAAATAAAACTGAATGGAAGAACTTAACATATGTACATAAGCATAAAATAATAATAGGAGGCAAAGATGAAATAAAAATGCCGGTATGTCTTTCAAGTATGAAAATATACAACTGGAGAGCATGGCATGTTGGTTCTGACATCAGATTTAACAATTGTATCATATTTCAATAATAAATGAGTTAAGGTTGTTAAATGTTTAAAAGTCATGGCTCATCACCTAAATATTATAGACCCAGATGTTCGCACTGTTCTTTCATTAATCAAAATACTTATTTCAGTAGCAGTAATACCAAAGAAACACTTAAGATGCGTAATAATACTAACTGTGCAAACATCTAATACTATTTAGTTGATAATTTATAAAAAGAAATATATTTGACAAACCCGTCAGCAAGTATCTAAACCCATGAACAGAGATTTGACATAAATAACTTTATTGATCCATCTATTTAATCTCATGTCTTTTAAGGTAATTTATATTGTTAATTCGAAAGTGGAACGTTTCAAAAGAATCATATTGGATTCACCGTCTGGATACTATCTATCAAATAGGATTCACCGTCTGGATACTATCTATCCAATAGGTTTACATTCTAAGATTATATATGAACTTGATCGATAAATTGGTCACTTCTATTGTTATTGGTGTGGATCAGAAACACATTCTCAATAACTGGTTTGGCTGGGCTGAACCCGCTTTAAAGTATTTTGCCTACAATGTTTTGGGGTATTTCTACTTCTCAACAGTGACCTATACAACGCAGCTATTTTTTTAAATACAATTTTATTGACATATTTATGATAAAAGATGCAAAAATGTATCCACAATAATATGTACATGAATTTTAAAAAAAAAATTTTTTTTTTTTTTGGGTATCTCAGAAATGCTCAAAATATGGTTAAGATGAGCTGAGCCCACTTTAAAGTATTTTGCTTACAAGGATTTAGGTCATTTCTACTTCTCAGCAGCAACTTTGTTTATACATACAGCATACTTTTCCTTTCTTTTTCCCTACTTGATAAATATATATATATATATATATATATATATATATATATATATATATATATATATATATATATATATATATATATATATATATATATATATAATGAAAATTGCCCAGGCCATAACAATGGAACTGAAATTTAATAATTTTATTTATTATTTGTAGAAAAGTGACAAAAATATCAATACAAAAGTATTGTAATTTAAAAATGGATCTTCACCTCAGTGGTGTATCTTTTGAACTATTTATTTATCAAAACAATAATATTTTAAAAAATTCATAATTCTTAATTTTAAAATCTGATATTATAAAATTTTATAATCTTAAAAACTTTGTACAACAATTGTACAAAGGGACATACTTCAATATTAATTCTTAAATGGAATATCTATAGATTCACCGTTTGGATACTGTCAGACATATCTGATAAGTTATAATTATAAATTATTTAAATTTATAATATTGAATCAGTTATACATATTGAAAGGGAAATAAAACTGTTTGTCTCTATTTCTTTATATATGTTTTACCAATAAATAAGAAGAACTTTATCTACCAATATAATAACCTATTTTAACTTATTAGTTATTAGTTTAATTACGACTGACACACTCGAATTGACACACTCCGTTGACTGTATATATGTATGTACTTTTAAGTATGTATTTATAAGTATGTGCAAGAAAAACATGTCATATTCTCCAATCGGTCTACTTTAATATCTCTTTGTATATCGATTACTCTTTCTGTAAAAGCTTCTATCTATCTATCTATCTATCTATCTATCTATCTACCTACCTACCTACCTACCTATCTATCTATCTATCTATCTATCTATCTATCTATCTATCTATCTATCTATCTATCTATCTATCTATCTATCTATCTATCTATCTACCTACCTACCTACCTACCTATCTACCTACCTACCTACCTACCTATCTATCTATCTATCTATCTATCTATCTATCTATCTATCTATCTATCTATCTATCTATCTATCTATCTATCTATCTATCTATCTATCTATCTATCTATCTATCTACAGAATGAGTACAGTGATACCTTCAAGAGTGTCATCGGATATCTGCCAGATTTGACATTTAAAGTTTTTCCTGAAGAGAAGCACTCGGAAGAGGGTACGTAATACAGAGAGGATATTTCATTGAAACGAGTGAATAACGGATATATTTCATCGAGTGGGCGAAAAACTCAGTATTTTCACGAGTGGCGAAGCCACGAGTGAAAATACTTAAGTTTTTTATCCACGAGATGAAATATATCCGTTATTCACTCGGAGCAAGCAAATATTCTTTTTATTTTATGCTCAAGCGTATTGTCTAGCAATTTGTATAACACACTGAAGTAGCTGATTTTTTACTGTATCCCGCGCGATAATGTCAGCAGTTTACCGTTTATGTCCTGCTCTGTTTTGTGTATATTTACACATAAAATATCAGTAGTTACATAATGCTCCTTCCCGATTCGTGGTAAAATAGCAGATAAAAAGAAACTGACAACAAACAAACAAAATTGCCTATTGCTGGATTTGAACCCGGATCGCCTGGATGCGAAGCGGCTATTTTTGCCATTACACCACACATGCGTCTTAAAAAATATTTAGAAATTTCTTACTTATAATGTTATCAATGTCTATTGACGGCCAGTGAAAAAATATTATATGTTTTCACCCCAGTGAAAAAAATCATAATTTTTCACTGCAGTGAAATATCACAATTATTTCACTCGGAAAATCCAGTAATTCACTGCCTAGCATAAAATAAAAGGTTTTAATTACATGTTATCTAGTGGGTTTTGTTTTAAGCTCTTCGATGTTGAAGTTCAGATGAGCAGATTATGTGCCGAAAGCGTCCTTGTCATTGTTATTGTGGTTTTGGTTATATTTTGTGCGTTAACAGATGTGGATGTTTTATTTCCAGCGTTTGTGTATTCATTACACATTCTTAAGCTGTAACAGAACAGTAGGGACACTACTAACCACTTGTTTTTCTAGATTCTGATTTTTCTATTCTCTTTATCATTTAGATCACTACCTGAACGGTTGATTAAGTCGGGGTGGGACTGGGTGGTGGGGTGGGGGAGTCATCCATTACTTTTTTGAGTCATTGCATGTAATTTTAATTGACGCATATGCATACACTCATGTTGTTGCAAAGAATTTCCAGATTATGGTCATGGGTGGATGCAATCTCGGATCTTGTTACTGAACTGTCCTGATTATGGTCCGGGTGGATGTAACCTCGGATCTTGTTCCTGAAATGTCCTGATTATAGTTCGGGTGGATTCAACCTCGGATCTTGTTCCTGAACTGTCCTGATTATGGTTCGGGTGGATGCAGTCTCGGATCTTGTTCCTGGAGGGTCCTGATTATGGTCCGGGTGAATGCATCATCAGATCTTGTTCTTGAAGGGTTATGATTTGGTCAGAGGTCAACCAAATGCAAATACACCGTAAACTGAGACTTTCAAATTACATTACAATCTAACAGTGAAAGGTTTACAAGAATTTGACAATACTCTTGAATGAATCAAGAGGAATAGGTTATTGAAAGTCAAAATGGCAGTGTAAAATAACTTGTTTGTCCTTCCGTTGGCACCCATTTTACTCTTGCACACTGTAACTATGTAACAGCCAATATCGACCCGGAGAATATTCTTGGTGGATTTTTTAAAAGTAGAAGCTGGCATTCAGTTTTAACAAATCCTCAAAGGGTATCATGAAAAACAGAAGCGGATGTCACTCTCGATCCTGCACTTTAAGGGGCAAAATAGAGGTCAAAGGTTAATAAGCGCAAAGACCTCCATTTAATTTTTATATGATTGTTGTTTAAAGTAGTTATAACACCAATGGATAATATAAAAAACGACAGGAAGTATATAAAATTACAATATATAGTCCTAACATTATGTTGTAAATTTTAACTGAAGTTAAGTGATAAAATAGATTAGCCAATAGACAATATTATATTATAGATGTTTATTATGTTGTAAATTTTAACTGAAGTTAAGTGATAAAATAGATTGGCCAACAGACAATACTATATTAAAGGTATTTATTATGTTGTAAATTTTAACTGAAGTTAAGTGATAAAATAGATTGACCAATAGACAATACTATATTATAGGTGTTTATTATGTTGAGAATCATGTAATATAATTAATTAAAAAGGATTTGTATTCTTGATACTTCTCCGGTTGAAATATTGCCACTTTCTTTAGCTTTATCTAATAAAACTGCATTCTATTTGCTGATTTTGTAAGCTTTAAACGCTATTTTCCCCAAAAGAAAACGGGAAAATAAAAAGTACCACCAAAAAAAAAAAAAAGTACAGTGGTGCAGACATTTTTTAAGTATCTTTGAAAATATTTATTGCGTGGATGTTAGCAAAAGACATGATATTCTTCATCATAATCGTTGCTATAATTATTTCAAACAATAACTAAGCGTTAAAGAGGAAGTTTCTAGCTGTTGGTGTCATTTTTTCCATGTTGATTATAATGAAAAAGAAAGTCAGCAGTAAAAGACATGAAAAACAATTTTCTCGAGGCGCCGTCATATCAATCCTGATTCAGATCAACTTGTCATCTTGAAGACATGCAAAATAAAAACCGCCATAAAAACATGTATACTGAATAACAGACATACAAGACGTGTCAGTGCATGGTTATCTTGAGCAAAGACATGAACACCGAGTCTTACTACATTTTGTCTTAAATTCTTATGTAATCAGTTACACACACACACGCACACGCATACACGCACGCACGCACGCACGCACACACACACACACACATAAAACAACTGGCTTTTCTCCCTTTTGCTCTTGTGATGTTTGTATCAAAGTTATACAAATATAGGCCTGTACTCAGATATTTCTATGTAAGGCAATTATGACGCAAGAAATTCAATAAAACGGGCAGGAAGAATAAGCATCGTTAGCTTGGAGGAAAAAATGCGTACTATGCCTGATCAATTCCAGCGACACCTTCTCATATAAAAGATATACAAAACGTGCACAGGCTGTACTTACATATGTCTAAGACCGTATTCGGCGACGTCAGAGTTTCATTTGCACACATTTGCACGAGCGGAGGTCGACACTTGTAGTTGTTAAATAGACGTGGAACACAACAATGTCGATGCTAACGCCAGCGAAACACAAAGAAAAGCAATTATATATGAACACATTAGACAGAACGTCGAAGCAAAGATATGTAAGTATGCAGACTGATAGAAGATTTAGATCCTTATGAAATACCGAAGTCAGAGTGGAGTACGGAGAAGGTTTCATTCCTATGCATTAAGTACCCAGATACAGTAAATAATCCAATTTATGCTAAGAGCTCCTGTACCTTAGAGGAAATGAAAGCCTGGAGAAGTCTTGATGCATACAATCAATTTACTTCTAGATAGGTTAGAGAAGTTACTGAGAGCGTGAAAAATGGATACCACGTTGTTCGAGGAAAGGTAATACACACACACACACACACACACAAATATCATCTCTCTCACTCTCCCCTTTCCACCACCCCATCTCTCTCTCTCTCTCTCTCTCTCTCTCTCTCTCTCTCTCTCTCTCTCTCTCTCTCTCTCTCTCTCTCTCTCTCTCTCTCTCTCTCTCCATTGAATCAGAAAGCTGACAGACTGTCCGTCTGTCATCTTCTTGAATTTTTTTAAATTTTTATTTTTTTATTTTTATTATTTTTTTTTTTTTTTTTGGGGGGGGGGTATGGTCTTTGCAGCATTAAAGATAGTTAGTCATCACTGATGATATCACTTATTATACACCTACCAATTTTCTACCCAAGAAAGAGCCAGAATTTTACCGTCATTTCCTACAAGCAGGAAAACGATACTATCGTTTTCCAAACCCATATCACCATACTCTCAAACGAGGCTGAGACTACTTTATCCTCGAGGTTCCCTGGTGACAATATCAGCGCCCCTAGCGATGGAATGCCAACACTAGCAGTAAACAAAGCTCTCACGGCGACGTTAGTTAAGAAACCTTGCGTTATATGTAAAATATCTGAAAGGTCTAAACCATGTTTTTGTCACAACAACAATAAAAAGCATTTTCCCTTGATTTTGAAGTAGTAAAATATTGCCAAAATGTTCGTCTGAAACAAGATCATATTCGGAAATCGCGTACCAAAACATTACAGTTGTACAGTACAACCCATTTACGGAAATTCATAAATAGTAACGTTAGTGAGTTTCACGCATAATGGATGAATTTGAAATTTTAAATGAGTAATATTCTCTGCAACAAATCTGTACCATCAAGTTCCAACAATTTCTCCAATCCTGTTGTAAATAACTGTCAAAATAATGTTGTCATTCCCTTGTCAAGTTCCCATCGGAGCCTTTCACAATTTCCCGCCCGAAACAGTTCAACCGCATTCAATCTGGCCTCTGAAAGAAACTTCCAGTCATTCAGCTGGTGAAAACTTTCCGTGATGCAAAATTTCAGAACTGCACAATAACTGTAAATCACATATATGAGTAGTATGACCTCAAGCGTCGAAGAATTCGTGTTATTGACAGTGATGGTAGTCAAACTGAGCGAGCGTTGTTTCACAAACTTCATTCATAAAACTAATATTCATGCGCATGTCAACCTTTCAAAAAGTAATTCGGTTTATGCTTTAAGATGAAGTTCATATTATAGAGGTTGAAATGTTTAGCAATTTCTTGTGTTTCTCAACTACATATAGTGATTTTATTAAATTATCTGAAAATTGAAAGGTATATAACAAAAATATCATTATCACAGTAATGCGATTTTGATTGCTAGATCACGTCACGTTGTCAGCATAAAAATCCGGATCATGACTCGACGCTTCGCGTCTCATAATGATCCGGATTTTCTAATGCTGACAACTCGACGTGATCTAGCAATCAAGATCGCGTTACTGTGATAATACTATATATTTACTATAGTATATACAAAACGGACAGGGGAGAAATCCCACTTCTTTACTATCTTAACTATTCCTAATGGTATCCATTCCTACAAGTCTGGGGTGGGTTAATATCATATGCGGAGAACAGGATAGAGGTTGCAAGATTTATAACGGATAAACTGAATTCTTCTGGGAAGCGGTTAGCATAGAGAAAAAGATTGGAAACTAGCTGAGGTTATACGGACTCGCTTCAAAGTGGCCTTATACAGATGAACTTCTGCCACTTAGCTGTTAACCAGAGAGCCGAATACAAGCATTGTTCTGTGTACTCTAGATGATGTCAGAAAGACTGTGAAAGGATTTTGTCTTGTCTGTGAAGATAAAATCTTAGCTCCGATTTCTGATCAGTGTTCTCTAACTCTGGAAGTTTAGATATTATAAGGAACAGCCAAGAAAAGGGGAGAAAAAGGCCCTACTATGCCCTTCTTCTAATATTACAGAAATGGCAGTTGTCAGCGAGCACGAATGTTCTTTGATTTTATAACCTACAATGATCTGATTTAACATCTTTTTCTGTGCCGTTCATAAAGTGGCGGAAGAGCTATTTGTTAGCTATTCCCTTTTTTCATGCTTTATATCTTTTGTATGGGATTCTATGGAAAGTTGCCGCTAGAAATCATCCGGTACGGTACAACTTCTGTACTACAATCAGAAACACTTTACACTTGATGCCATAAACCAGGGATGCTCCTAACTTTCATGTGTTATGAGCCAGTTTCAATGCAAATATATGACACAGGCTGGCATACAGTTGATAGGATCACCAGAGGAGGCACAAGCATGAATACTAATGCCAAATAATTGTATATGCCTTAGGTATGGAACAAAGTATAAGTCACTGCATTTATTTATTTGGAATTTAATCCATGTGGCTGTAAAATAATTTCAGTACGGCTCAGCAAATACTTTCGGACAAGGTTGCCATGCACTCCTTCATAGTACGATGCAAGTGGTCCTATCCAACATGCCATGCACTCAGTCAAGTGATCCTATCCAACATGCCATGCACTCAGTCAAATGATCCTATCTAGCATGCCATGCACTCAGTCAAGTGATCCTATCTAACATGCCATGCACTCAGTCAAGTGATCCTATCTGCATGCCATGCACTCAGTCAAATGCTCCTATCCAACATTCCATGCACTCAGTCAAGTGATCTATCTAGCACGCCATGCAGTCAATCAAGTGATCCTATCCAGCATGCCATGCACTCAGTCAAGTGATTCTATCCAGCACGCCATGCACTCAGTCAAGTGATCCTATCTAGCACGGCATGCACTCCTTCAAGTGCGCGTATCCAGCATGCCAATGTGGTTTTAAGTACGTATAATAAAGGGTAGATATGACAGTGCCATATGTAATGTTTAGATAGCTGAATGCATTAAATTTAAATTTAATTAAATTTAATTAAATTAATTTAATTTAATTAAATTAAATTTTTAAATTTTCAAACACATTTCTTTTGTATTACAATCAGGGCGCAAAAGTGCCAATAACTCTCGAAGGCTTACCTATCCACACCCTACTATCGCTCTAACGACATACTATTTCCAACTGAAGATGACGCATGCAATAATCACTCTTCATGTACATCAGTGCCTAATATTTTGTGCCATTCACGTAAATGTAGATGTGAATGCCTGGACTACAGTATTTTCAGTCCTTTTTTTTTTTTTTTTTTTTTACAAAAGTCAGTAGCTTTTAAAGATTGAAAGTTTCAGTAATTAAGATTCAGTTTTAATTCCAAACTAAACTCAGATAATTTGCATTGCAATATTAGAACATGGATAAATATTAAGAATGCACATCCTTCATATTTATCAATCTTACCCCAAATAATGCCCTTTTTAGGAAAAATTCAGAGACATTAATGACACCTTATGAGGATTCGGTCAATTATGGATGCCAGCTTCTACTACAAAAATGCCATAATAAGTATGTTTCGAGCTCATGGCAGCAATGAGCATATCTTGATGACTGCTATTTCATTAATGTTCCTTTTTACTTTAATGTCAGAAGAGAAATATTCATGTAAGAACATTAAACAAAATCCAGGAGAGAAATAAAAGTGGGTGGAGAAACAACTGACCGAATTTTCTTGAAGCATCATTCTATTTATGAGGTGATGAAAAGGGAACTTTGTATAAGTTATACTTGCTTGAGCTTTCAGTTTAAAGGCATATTACATGATTTATGTTAAAATATTATGGCACGTGGGATGAAAATTAATTGATTTCGTCCATTTATTACCAGAGGTGCTGAGGCCTATGAAGCAGAATTGGAATTGGCCCCTGGAGAGGTGGTGGGATATCTACCCGCGGGCAATCAAGGCCACTCGAGTCTACTGTAAGTTCTTTCATCTTCGGTGTACTCTAGAACACTCCGGGTTTATGACAGGCAGATAATCATTATGGGGTGCGTTTTGACGTTCTGACCAAACGAATCTGTTCTGCTTGGGAGTCTTGCCCAAAGTGTGTTCTTGCTTCGATCGAAAACACCCTTCCCCGAAACATACAACCACTTTATTTTCATGACTCATTAAATTCCTTTTTTAAATTATTACCTGTAACTTATAACACCAAATAAACAATATTTGTTAGCTTGTAATTATTTTTTCAACATAATTTCAAAAAATTTATAAACATATATTTTGCTGTCTCCAGGCAGTGGCGGGGAGAGGGTTCGATGCGCCCGGGGGCAATGTTTCTTAGTGGCGCCCCTACCGAGGCGCCCGGGGGCAATGTTCTTTATTGGCGCTCCTCCTTTGCCACAGTTTTTATTTCAGTTGCCACCACCCCCCTGCTCTCATCTATGGCCCAGTTACAGCTGCAAAAAAAAAAAAAAGAAGCTCTCGACAACGCCCCCCCTCCTAGCCCGTCGCCCGGGGGCAATTGACCACCCCACCCTCGCGCCGCCACTGTCTCCAGGCATGCACATCCGTCCACAATCCGGATACAGCAAAACTTTGGTCAGAACACAGACGTCATTCTTACATAACTAAGGCCGGACAATGTCCAAATTTGAAACATGATTTTGGTCTCGCTTCTCAAAACACACATCTGTTCTATTTATACTTTCAATATTGACAAAGATGACGTCACGGATTTAGCGGGCAAGTCATATAATTGAACAAAGTGTCACAATTTATTATCGTAATGTTTAATTAAACAGTTTATGTATGATTTATATCTTCCAGAGAATGTTAAATTTTAATTAGTTTTGATAAATGTACGGAAAAATGGCTTTTTTTTCCACAGAGTCTGTTTTTCTGCAATCCAGGGAATGAGCATAATGAGCTGTCACATGACTATGCTAATTAGTTCATGAAAGAGCTAACACTTTTTCGAAATACATATATCCCCACACAGTTGGTGCCGTTGTTGTATGGAAGCTGTTTAAATAGCAACATTCTTGGTAAACGTTTTTAAGATCCGTACTTCGCTTGTGATTTGCAAATATTTTTTTCCACATGAACCTGTAATATGCCGTAAAATGGCCCTCATTATATTATTATGAAACTGTGGTCATTCACATTGCTGTTATGGAAAGCATGCTGGTGCTTTGGGTCTGACGCATTGTTCTGCAAATTACCTGCTCTTGAAGACCGATGTTACAAACCGGTCGGTCGCCAGTAAGGGGTGTGTATCATATGCTACATAGGAATTATGATTGGTCGGTTGCTAGTAAGGGGTGTTTATCATATGCTACATAGGAATTATGATTGGTCGGTCGCTAGTAAGGGGTGTGTATCATATGCTACATAGGAATTATGATTGGTCGGTCGCTAGTAAGGGGTGTTTATCATATGCTACATAGGAATTATGATTGGTAGCTTAGTAAGGGGTGTGTATCATATGCTACATAGGAATCATGATTGGTCGAGTAGGTGGAAATAAGTTACGTAAATGTATCAGAACTGAACAGAGCAGATCTTTATTTATGACAAATCTCTCGGTGGCATTTGAGAGCATTCCAAAGCAGATTATTGAATTCAGATGTGATCAATCGAAGAAACATAGTGAATTTACAATTTCAAATGACATTGCTGATTCGATTATAAGCAATACTAATAATGGTTCAAATATCATAATTGGGAAAAAAGAGAATATTTGTGGTAATGTTTGCATAAGTGGCTATGATACAAATTTGAAAAAGGTAAACAGCATTCTCCGTACTTTATCATGTTTAAAATACTAGTTGATATGGTTAGCGCACGAGAATAACGTGTCGACATAAAATACTTTGATTTTATTTAATGTGCAATGCTAATGAGTAGGGAGGGCGTGGTTATGTCAGCTCTGGCAATAGGTTAATTCAGGCAGAAGATATAGGGTAAACCGCTTACTTTTACAGTGGAACCTCGGTCTTTAAGATTGATAATTTACTGAGTTATGCTACCAAGTACTGAAGAAAAAAGAAATCTAGTTATTTATGACCATCATAGCTATAGCTATATGTATTATATGCTTCAGGAAATAATGAGCAATGGGTCTTACAATTGCACATTTCCAAAAGGTCTGGTTGGGAAAATCATGCTTTTATCCCGGTAGAATTTGCAAACTTCACAAGAGAGAGAGAGAGAGAGAGAGAGAGAGAGAGAGAGAGAGAGAGAGAGAGAGAGAGAGAGAGAGAGAGAGAGTTTTAATTTGGCCCTAGTCTCCGGAAGTTCTGGATTAGCAGCTTCACGTGACACACATTGACTCCACAGTAATAAATTAAATCAAATACATCGATTAATTTATCTTAATCATTATAATATTCCACTTCTTTTAGCGAAAATTACTTTAAGTGCATTTTTGGTACACGTTTAAAGATCTGAATGTCTCCATATTTGGTGACCAAAACATGGTGTTTGCTGTGTTAAGACCTATGGAATTTATTTAGTGCTTGAAAACATGGTGTGTGCTGTGTTAAGACCTATACAATTTATTCAGTGCTTGAAAACATGGTGTGTGTTGTGTTAAGACCTATACAATTTATTCAGTGCTTGAAAACATGGTGTGTGTTGTGTTAAGACCTGTGCAATTTATTCAGTGCTTGAAAACATGGTGTGTGTTGTGTTAAGACCTATACAATTTATTAATTGCTTGAAAACAAAATGAATAAAGATCACAATATATGAATAACTATTTTCCTTCGTAGGCGAAGACAGCGAAGATGATTCCAAAGAAACAAAGGAAGAAACAGGTATATTGGCAATTATGATTCATCTCCAGTTAAATTTAGACAGAGTTTTGTTCTTTTTCCTTCGGCTACGACTTTTTTTTATATATGTAAAATTGTCCGAAAGCGTGGGACAGGCTTACTTTTTTTTCAAGTTTGTTGTCAGGCTAAAACGATTGTGACCAATAGTCAATAGTGCCATCCTTTATCGATATGATCCTTGATAGCTCCCGCTATTTGTTCTAATCCACCTTCAGTTGCAACAAATGTTTAAAATTTAACAAACTTAATTGATTAAATAAAAGTAACATAATCTCAAAAGTTTAACCCCAAATCCAAGCAATACTTTTTAAGTTTTCGAAGCTCAAATCTCAAAATTACAATATAATCTCCACATTTTAGTTAAGGATGTGAGACGTTGTCGGTTTCAGAAGCTAACCAGGAGTGCCGCGGTAGCTCAGATAGTAGAGCGTCAGATTCCTTATTCAAGGGGTACGGGCTCGATACCCACCCAGGTCAGCCGGGGTAGACTGACTCGATGTTTCATTGGGAAAGGCACGTAACCCCCATTTCCTCGGCATGATATAGCCAATAATGTGTTAAACATGCCGTTAAAACCAGCCTACCAAACAACATCTAGAAGCTAACCTGTATTGTGTAAATCTAACTCAAAACAACGGCTGTTGTCCTACTTTTGGTCATAAGAACACGCTAAGTAGTGTTGATTTACAATCTGGAATTATTAATAAATAAATTGGTTTCATGTCTGTATATCACCCGAGCAAAAGGCGTGTACATCACTTCTAGTGGAGATATGTAGTAATTCAATCAACATGTTAGATGCAATTAATGCAACTGAGCCTGATGAAAAATGTCTGATCTTGTATAAATATGTATATAACAAAATATGTTTTATTTTAAAAAAAAGAATACTAACTACTTTTCATCTTCATCTTGTTCAATATATTTATTGTGCTCGTTTAGTCTACACACGTTTGATTGGTCAGATTTGGAATTAGTCTCTATGTTTAAAAAAGCATGGACTCGATTATCTTTCTGATCTCAAGGCCAGACCACCTCTTTAGATTTACAGTGCATGTACTTTTCGGCGATATTCTCTACACAACTTGCCTAGATGCTCGGCTGATTCACATTTTATATGTTTACTACAATTTGCTTTCACATTTATATGAGAATAGTGTATTTCACGGCCTAATTATAAATGTTACATACGGTCCGTGTGACACCAAGCAAGTATGTAATCAACTGCTTCACAATTTGTTATCTCTAAACTCCCCTAAGAAAAGTTTAAACTTGCTTTTAGTTTTTGATTTTGTTAGTTTGCTTAAAGAAAAGAAATTTTTTAAGTTAAAATATCATTATGTTTTATATAAATTATATTTATCTCTAATTATACTCAAGGAAGACCATCTACTTGCTTTTATCTTCATCCCGGGTAGCATTTAAAGAAATAATGCGAGTAAAATGACAAAGATTTTACCTGTCATAAATCAGATGTTGATATTTTTTATACCGAACTAATAGCATACAAAATGCAATGGTTATCGCGTCTTCTTTTTTGTTTGCACCAGCCTCAGTAAAATTCACATTTGTAGACTGGTTCGATTAAGTGATTGGCGAATTGCCAGAATTAAGATAACCACGCCTATTTATGAACACACCATTTTCTTTTCACTTTGATAGGGGTATATTTCGGTTGATAGTGAAAATTTCAAAGAATTCAGATGAAAAAATAAGTTATTAAGCATTAAATTTATAAATGTTATATATTGCAAACTGCCCAGGTTCATAACCATTAGGGCAATAGACGTCATCTTAGTTAGACAAACTAAGCACAACAGGTTTTATTTTTGTCAATGATCACAGGTTGCCACTGATAAGATTGGCTAGCGACTCGTCAGAATTTCGAAAAAACAAAAAAACAACGATGGATGGCAGCTGGTGGTAGATAGGTAGAAATTCATCTCTTTTGATGTAAGAGATCACATGATCCTTTTGGAAAAATACATCGGAAAATTGACCTATGGCCAGAGCAGACACTCATTAGCAAAACACATCATATACAAAGTATTTTATGTTTACACTTTCCCAATATGAATTAGTGTTAATAATTTTTTTTATTGCATACTGAAAATTTCATGAAAAATGGTTGAAAAATGATTAAGTTATGACGATTTAATTTGTATATGATATACAGTGGCAGCCTAATAGGTGACGGACATTAAGCCTGACAACCGTCAACATGTTTATGCGCATGCTCACACCTTTGCCAGTGACGGTATTAGTCGGCGGTCCATAGGTGTCGGCACGTGTTAAGGTTTGAATGACCTATGACGGATACGTTAATTATATGTCGCTTCATAAAATTGTCGGCTATCACAATTTAGTTAAAATCGTTAGTTTGAACATATTTTATTTCATAAATCTGCAGTTGGATATTACAAGGTGTACAATGTTAAATTTAAAGGATTAGAACGAAAGCCAAAAGGTTTATAATGTTCTTCTCCTTTTTTGACGAAACAAAAATTGTAAATATATGTGAATATATGGCGGATGATATTGAATTTTAATTAAAAAAATATGAAATTGTTGAACAGTGAATGTAAAAAGTCTCTTAATTAAACAATTACTATTTAATCAAGGAAATATAAAGCTCGAAGCAGAACAAAGCACGAGTTGAAAAAAGACGAGAATAAACAAAAGAAGGAAGATAAAAGATGAAACTATTAATTAATATTTGTAGGGCAATATGTATAAAATTTAGAAAATAAGGAGGAAAGAAAAGGGAAGAACCAAGAAAGGTCGAAAAAGCGAGATTAAAAGTATTTTAAAAATGCTTCCTTGTAGAGCGAGTCATTGCAGAAGCGATGGCCGATCATTTTGAAAAAAGGGAATCGCTGTTTGCAGCTGTTCATGACCGATAGAAGTACACGCGTGTTATTAATAGGTGCTCTTAAATAAATAGTTTGGACTTTTCAATAAATTTATGAACGGCATAAAAAATACGAATGTTTACTCCTTATGGAAACGTTATATCACCATACAAAAAGTATTTGAAGTTAAATTACTATATGGTGTAAGGGATTGAAACAGTACAATGTTTAGTTCTTGGTAATACTCCAAATGAGAAAAAGAAGTGTTGTGTAGTTTCTACAAGCTCGCATCTACATAGAGGTGATCGAATTATATTCTTTCTAAATAAATTTCGGTTAAGTGAGCTGCAATTTGTCCTAAATAGAGCAGAACAAATTTCAAATTTCCTTCTGCCCCAGTAAAAGTCACGATAATTTAATGCGCTTTTGAAGTTATGAATGGAGATACTTTGACGAGTCTCGATAGATAATATGTTCTATTGTCTAAATTACTGAAGGAAGAAACGAGTTGTAATAAAGACTTGTTCTAGCATGTATTGCTTGCAAGTTCATTACGTTGCTTAAGTTATAGCGAGTAATATCACTAACAGCTTGTGAAATCAGAAATGTGAGATAAAGAGGGCTTGAACCATTTGCCATTTTGTATAAAGTGTTCATTTAAGTTTGTGTTGTCGGGATTCGTCCTATTTCTCGTAGTAAAGCTTCAATAGTTGAAATTGTGTATCACTATTCACATTTTGTATTTTTTTTCGAGATCACTTTTCTCAGGTACTGTACAGTTGTCCCAAACCACATTACCATATTCCCAAATGGGTCGTATAAAAGACATATACCATATTCCCAAATGGGTCGTATAAAAGACATATACCATATTCCCAAATGGGTCGTATAAAAGACATATACCATATTCCCAAATGGGTCGTATAAAAGACATATACCATATTCCCAAATGGGTCGTATAAAAGACATATACCATATTCCCAAATGGGTCGTATAAAAGACATACATAATTTCTGAAGATTTCCTGTCAAATTGAAATTTTAGTCTGCACATTACATTAATTCTTGACCGTGATGTTTCTTTTAGTGTGCTTGTTTGTCCAAATAGACAAATAAAATTTTATTTAATATTTAGTTGTCCCTTGCTTGAATAAATTGCTACAAATTAACTGCATAAAGCATGTATGTTTTTAATCAAAAATACTTTCGGTATAAACTTCGTCTAGTAAAATAGACATGGATGCATTGAAGTTTTGCTTGTTTAACTTTAGACACGTATTTTCTTCTTAGCATCGTTCGATGCGATTGTACAGGTAACAGTGGCACAAGAGTTCAGAAGGAAACAGGAAGATGAAATTTCCCTCTTGCCAGGTACGTACTAAGATATAGTAGTCCAGATGAATATAGCAGTGGCTTTTTCTTCTTCTTATTTTTCACAAAAATAATTACAGACATCTTAAAACACTGAAATTGATTCAAAATTGGATGACATGCTGCATGAATACATCCGCCCGGTAATACTTGCGTCACAAATGTGAAAAGTTGCTGATAAATTGCACTAAAAAGGATAGAGAGAGAGAGAGAGAGAGAGAGAGAGAGAGAGAGAGAGAGAGAGAGAGAGAGAGAGAGAGAGAGAGAGAGAGAGAGATTTCAGTTTGAAATATTAAAATATTACAACTTTGGCGCTGATTGATTAAACACCGGAGCCTGTCATGTTTACGTTGTAACTGCATCCAAACTGTTAATTGATTGCGAAAGTGTTTCAGCGGTTGGAAAAGTGCTCAACATTCGTTGCACATTTTGTATAGATTATTACAATTAGCAATACATGTACTTCGATATAATTTGTTATCTAGGACGCTGCGTCATCAGATACAGGTTTATAAAGCAAAGATATATTCCGGAATATGTAACGAAATTTCCTTGCCAAAATCTATATAGGAAATTATACTTACTAGCATTCTCATATGTAATGATAAGAGATTAGATCACTGTGTTTCATAACCAGTTTTGGTCAGCGCAAAGAAGGTTTGCATGTGGCTATAGGACGCCAAATATCAATCTTACGTACCAACGCACAAACAAAAACGCTATTTTTCAAGCTGAAGACATACCATAGCCCTCGTTTTTTTATGCTTAATCAGTGGCGACGCGAGGGGGGTAGAGAGGGGGGTCGATTTCCCCAGGGCGCCAGGCGAAGGGGTCACCGTCGGGAGCTTTTTCTTTCCATCTAAACTTTTCATAGTATTTCACCTCATCTTAGTGTAACGGGGGCTTATTGGGGGGGGGGGTAGGATGGAGGTTGTTAACTGACATAAAAACTGTTCTCTGTGGCAAGGTAGGGGTACCATTAAAGAACAATGCCCCCGGGTACCTCGGTATGGGCGCCACTGAAGAACATTGGCCCCGGGCGCCTCGAACCGTCGCTCCGCCACTGTGTTTAATAATAATTTGATAAGTTATGGTCTCCAAATTGTACAAAAAAGTCCCAACATCCTTGTGAGAATCAATTCTTGTAAGTAAGGACCGTCGACTTTTTATATTGGCAATAAACGTTCATCATTTAGTGTCCCAAGTAAAGATAATTTAAAACCCCTTGCACACCTTGCATGCATCACCACATATCCATTCTTTTTTTCTGAGAAATGATATTGTCACGCGGACTTAGGATTAAAATTCGACGATCGGACAAATTTAAAAAAAAAAAAAAAAAAAAAAAAAAAGGGAGGCATGTTTCATGTGCATTATGAACATATATATGTAAAATAGATTCTAAATATATTAGTTAGTAACTTGTTTTTAAAAGGGTTTTCTTTCGAACAGATATAGTAAATTTGCCAAAAGGATAAAGCGACGGATTCAAAGAATTGAGTCTGATTGTACAAAAAGCGTTCAATATAACATATTTACTGTATATATTTTCTGTAATTCTCTCATAGTTAGCATGTTACGAACGCTCAAAGACACTTTTCAGGTATGCTGATAAAGCAGGTCATGCCAGCGAACAGACGAGGAATGGCATGTGGAATAATTGTTTCCAAGGTCCCAGGAATAAAAGTTGCCGGTTTCTTCCCACAGATTTGTGTAACACCTGAAAAGCCAGGACAAGGAGATACCAAGACACAATGAACACCCATTTATTCATCGATATTCGAACATTAATTACGTATTTCTTTTATCAATTTCTTTCGTCTTATGTCAATTTCTTTTTTCTTATGTCAGTTTCTTTTTTCGTCTTAACTTGTAGTCTACAGCAACCTGCTATATAAAATTCTGATAAACTGTCTGATAGCTGACGAAACTCTTTTAAGATAACACGAAATATGATTGCATAAATATTAGTAATAAAGTTTGTGAGGAATTTTCCAGTTATTGCCACATTTTAAGATGAAAAATATATTTTGCTAGAAGGGAGCAATACTTTTCGGTTTTTCGTGGCATGCACTTTCAACAGTCTACTTGATTTATTTATTTATTTACATTGTATTTTTGTTCATACCTATGTATTTATATATTCACACTATTTAACGAGACAATCATTTGGCTACAAGTAACTTTTCCACGTAAACCTCAACAAAGTAACAAGAAGGATACAATAAAATGTTATAATTACCATGAATTATTCAATGCACTAGTGATTTAAATCTTGATATTATAGTAATTACATATTTCAATATGTATTGCTTTCCTTGTGTGAATAAAAATGGTTCAATCTTATCATCTTTTGACCTTGATAGCTTGTCTATGCCGACACCAATCAGAACGAACTCTTCTTCAATCATCGAGCCTATTTGTCACAAAATACAGTAAAACTTCGGTAAAACGAACATCAATTACTTGAAAATACCCGACATAACTCGAATGACTTGCATTATCCTGGAGTTAAGTCCTCCCTTGCCTGCGACCTTGAAAACTCAAAACAGTACGAAACATGAATCAATATGTATTCATCTTATCCTGACAGTTCCATCCCTGCATGCAAACTCGCTTGCAATATAAATGACGGAGGAGGTCAGCAGAATCGGTATTGCCAAAAATAAACAACGACGGTTTTGGTTTGGTGTTTTACGACACAGCAACACAAATAGGTTATTTAGTGTCGAGGCAATTATAGTAAATTGCCCTTCTTTGGACACACCACGGTAGCCGACATGGGCTGATTCGAAGGTAAATATTCGAACCCGCAGCCTTTTAGCTGCGAGTCAGGTAAGATAGCCACCACGGTTCCTACTTCCATTAGTCGCCTGTTAAGACCTGATTGAGGTTGCTTTGGGCATATTCTACATCTGCAACAACAGAAGATGAACAAAAAAAAAACAAAAACAAAAAAATAAAAATAAAAAATAAAAAATAAATAAATGAATAAATAAATAAATTTAAAAAATACAACTTACGACGGAGCTTTAGCCTCTGTCGTTAGTTATACTTTCTACCCTCAGTCGTTGTCAAAGTTTACACTGGCGATCTGCTGGCTTTCTCGGGTGTTGCCATTTTAGCCGAGATGGTATACAGGTGTGCCTTGCTATGGTTGTGTATCCACAGTCTCTCGTGCAAACTCTGACAGCCATTTATATTTGTTACCTCTAAAACAAATTCACCGTATAGGAACGCAGTTGGCATCAATAATGCTGTTGGAGTTACAAATTTAATGGATTTTATAATTTTGGAAAGGTGGATATGTGGAATCTGTTAATTTTGCAAACTGGTAAGATATTGATTTAAATATTGCTGACAAAATCTATAAAACGCATAACACTAAATTTGGATTGCATCTGGTGCGATATTTTCTCACAAGTGTTTTTAGTGCAGAATGGAAAGATTTTGCCAAATATGTTGGTGGAAATGTCAGATATTCTTTACCTTCAGCGATGGAACATATGGCTAACGATGTTACACGGTTGCCCACGGTTTAGGTCACAATATACCGATGAAGCGAATGTTGTTTCAATCACTGGAAACTTTTTCAAAATGTAAAACGCCGGTTTTATAGAAGTGTATATGCAAATGAGTAGGCTGAGTATTCTCTGTTTTTATTAAATGTCTACTGATTTAATTGTACATGCCAGCTAATTGCACAACGCAGACGACATCAAAACGATAATTCAGTTTACAATCCTCAGACATAATGCATACAATATCTTAAATGCTGCGTGTGAAGAACCCAGGAAATATTTTAATTATCGTTCGAAGTTTCGTGTTCAATGGCTATTTGTTCACAGAGAATTACTGAACCCTGTGATTTGGTCCAGTCAGGTTTCATTTTTTGTCTCCCTTAACATAAACTTGATGCGCCTATTCGTGCCCTGAAGAGAAATCCTGGTCGTTTCGCCCACAATCCCATTTGCAATTCGTCATTTCGCCCACAAGTCGTTTCGCCCCTAGTTTTTTTGCCCCTTAAATCTCATGTCTGGCTTTTTTTTAAATCAAGGAAAATGATGTTGAAGTTCAGTTCCAGTGCAATTATGACAAATTTGCTTTTTTGTGGACTTGTCCCTTAAAAAAAAATGTGTTTTTGTTTTGGGTTTTCATACATAATGCTCAAGTGCCTGTCCACTACTGGATTATGTGTGTATGTATATGTAACAAAAAAAAACATTGTGGACATTCATCTGGCATTTGTGCATGTTCATAGAGTTCGTGTCGTCCTTATGACAGCATACATTTTAAAATAACACGTTTTCTTGCTGCTAGACAAAGTTCACTAACACCATTTTCCGCGACTCACTGACTTACATTTTACCTGGGCAGAACAGGTACTAGAGGTACGAAATCGAAATGGAAGTCAGTGCATCCTGACCACCACTTGTGAATGTACTAAAAATAAACATCCATTGCGAATTTGATACAATTGCCCTTAGACAAGTCAGCATTTCTCTTTACAGTAATAATGTTTCACATATGTTCCCTTTCTTGAATTGTATCTCTGGGCATCTACATTACCGAAAAATACATATAAAAAACAAACAAAGACCCGTTGAAATGCTGCAATATTTTATCTGCAGAAGTACATAAATGTTTTTTGCTTTTAGTTGTAGAAAACGGTAATCTGTTCAGTTTACATGTTTTTTATTTAAAAAATCACCAAGATCATAAAAAGAAGAGGGCACAGTGGCAGCGACTTAACATAAGCTTACCGTTGACCATATCTACCTTTCGTCTGCTCTCCCTAATTGTAGCAGATCGTTTGGTGGTTATTCGTAATAACTGGAGAAAATGGGACTTTCCCAGCTTTCTTTCCCGTTGTCAAGACCAGATTACTTGTGGCCCTCATCTGCTTTTCACTGCAGATCACCAGATCCAAATGGAAAACGGGCAGTGGATCGCTTGCAGACTGATGGGACATTGCTTACAACACGATATTTGAGTGATAGGGTATCGATTTTACCCATGCTGCCGCGACCACCTATTTTGGCCATTGCCATTAACATTGACAAGTAGATTAAGCAGATTAACACTGGATAGTGGAAACGTCAAAGCTTTTTCTACTTCTCGCCGATGTAACCATACCAACATCAGTACAATACATACACAAAACTACATACGTATTTTGTTCTGAGTCAGGCGAAAGAGCGAGTTCGATATGGCATAGAGATACTTCCAGGCCGTTAGGCCGAGGCGTATTCATAAGACAAGTTCTTCCCCCCCCCCCTCGCCTCAGAACAAAAAACATATGTGGTTTTGTATTTATTACTTACCCCTCTTTTACGATTTTGAAATATATTTACCATTATAGTATGAACGAACTTGAAAACGAATTGGAATTAATAAAGTTCGATTTATTGCGTTTAAAAATATAGACGCGCGGACGTCAGAGAAGGCACTGAAGGTATTGAATGCCAGATTAACTATGTAAAATGAAATGGGTATGTAATAAAAAGCAGGGATATAACATAGTGCACGCCATATGTTAGCACACTGTTCATGTGCATGGAAAAGTTGATTTAGTGGTACAAAGAGAATTTATTTATTTATTTTAAAATAGCCCTATCATACGTACCATGAATACATTTTCTACGGTTTTATATTATCTTAATGAAGCTAAGAGCTGTAATGACTTGCGTTACATACTTTATAAATCTAATGTACACACATATACTGTCTCAGACCATGCTCGAGTCATTTGATCACCCACCTCTCAGCACAGGGCTGCTCTTTTCTTACTAGTCTCAGACACTGTAACCACATTCCGTCATCTATAATAATAATAATAATAATAATAATAATAATAATAATAATAATAATAATAATAATAATAACAACAACAACAACAATAATAATAATAATAATAATAATATTAATGATATTATTAATAATAATAACAACAACCACAACAACAACAACTGCAGGAACATGGTCTGCATAGTTAAGATTTTGCTTTTAAGCATTCCACATCTTGCTGGCTGTGCGAAAAGTCAAATTAAACTATTTTACGTAAGAATGTTTGTTCTTTGGAAATAAACTTTAATTTAAACGTAAAAAAAACGGTCATTTCGGCCTAACCCATCTTCCTATACAGGCTTTTGCTTGACTTTTTGTGATTCATGAAAAATACATAAAATATAATATACCATATTAGACATAAATCTTCTGTGCGCCAAACAAGACTTTTCGCTGTAAACAGACACAAAAGGCCCTATGCCTTTAATTCACATCTACGTCATCACCTAAACTTCCTGGAGTGGGTCGCAATCCACAATTATCTAAATTCTTGACTTAGCATTCGACACAGTATTTGAATAGTCAAGAAACGTAGTCATCCTAAAAGAAAATGGTGCTGATCAATTTGAGGGTCATGGTGGCCACCTTAAAAATCTTTATATAGCTACTTCTCCTAAATGGACAGCTGTAGCAACATGAGGTTTTTACTAAGAGACGTCTTACGATATGAAATTTGTCGCAATCGAAAATGGTGCCGATCAGACTTTCAATATGGCTGCATTGGTAGCCATCTTGACAATCTTGTTATAGCTGCTTCTGCCGATAATTTAGTCATAAGAATTTGACTACAAGACTGATAGTATGTCGTTGGTCCTAAATAAAAACGTTGCTGACCTCCAACATGATGGCAATGGTGGTCATCTTGAAAAGATTTTTATCACTAGTCCTCATTAAAGAATGGTCATATTGTCATGTGGTTTTCACTTAAACACTTCTCACTATGTGTAGTTGGTCCTAAATGAAAATGATGCCACTGTGATCTCCCAAAATGTGTCAAATCTTGTAACAGCTATATCACAAGATCGTATGACCTTTCCGACATGTTAAAAGTACTTCTTTCTTGCAATATATATATATATATATATATACATATATACATATATATATATATATATATATATATATATATATATATAAATAAATATCTATATATATATATATATATATATATATATATATATATATATATATATATATATATACATATATACATATATATTCCTGTATTACAATGACTCTGATACAGCCACCAAAATGGCAGCCTTGACCACCATCCTAAAAAGTTTGATATGGCTACTTCTTCTGAATGGATGGTCGTATTGACGTTTGATTTAAAAAAAAAAAAAAAAAAAAAAAAAAAAAAAAATAATAGCAATATGCAGTAATTCTAAATGAAAATGATTTTAACATGACTTCCAACATGGCGCCATAGTGGCCATCTCGAAAACCTTGTTATCACTGCCCTTCTTGCACGAATAGTGGCATTAGCATGGTGTCTTCATTAAAGTACTTCGTGCAATATTTAATTGGTTTTAAATAAAAATGGTAGATTTGACCACCAGTATATCCGCACTTTGTGAAGGATTTTTGACAAGCAGACATAATTTACCTTGGGGTCAAATCAAAAGACATTGCTTGCATTTTTGCACTTTACTGAGTTTATGAATATAGTGTTGTGTACAGAGTGAATTTTAAACAGACTTTGTATTTTGTTGCATTTCAATGAACAAGTTGACTGTCAGCACTCTTACATTGATTTTACGATCAAAGGTCTTGACTTAGGTTTTAACTATACTGGTTTGTATACATCATAACACATATATGTATGACTGGATTTTTATCATTTAACCCAGTTTGTGGATATATCTTAAGAACACACTGAATGATAACACTTCAATAATTCAATAATTTTTTTTTTTTTTTTCCTTCTCTAAAACATATTACCTAAAGATCTAAACAGAATTATCATGTGGTTATATCCTGATATTGTCTGAGACAAGTTTAATGATTTTCTATCCATATTAGGTTCAAGGTCAAAGACCACGACACAGACTTTTGTACTGTACTTACAGGTGACTTGTGAAGATGCTAACACACATATGAGAAAATATTTTTGCTAACAAATTTATTATATTGGAGTTTCTCAGAAATAACTGAGATGGTTTCAATACTCAGCAATTAAAATGAAGACACGCACTTATCTTTGATTCCTGGAAGTTAGTATTAGTGTGTCAGTCCTTTCAAGGGATTATTGTTTTAAAATGTTCCTTGATAGTTGTTGTAAGTCTTTAGTAACAATTGACAAATGCAAAATCTCGAGAGTCGGTGTAGGCAGGGCCGTATTAAAGTTATGAGGTGCCTAAGGATAATAGGAGAGAAGGTCGCTAAGTGTTACTTTAATATGGAATGGAGGGCCTAAAGAAGGGCCTACAAATAATGAGGTCATAATGTTATAGCCTTATTAGTCTATAGGTTAATCCAGCCCAGGGTGTAGGCTAATGCAAACCATTTGACAATGGTGGGTTGAACAAGTTTTCTAAGATTCAATAAAAGTTATTATTAGATTATACTAATTTATCCCAAGGAGCCCAAAATAAAATAAACATGTAATATTATAATATCTTTGGACTATGAACCAAATCACCAAGTCCGCGCGCTTTTCACAGTTATCTATGATGCTTATCACCTTGACACGATTGTTGAGTTCTAACAAAGTCAACATTAAATTCAACTGAGATGAGAAAAACTCGTTTCTTTAACGAAACTGAGATAAATGTATTTTATGTTACCTCAATAAAACACCGTACTGACTGATTCAAAACTGTTTATTTTATTAAATAAATTGTAGATATACTGAAACTTTAATTTCGAAATTATGAGGCACTTGACCAAACCACTTGTATTGTGAATCTCTGTCATCAAGAACGAGTCGCACATTATTAGTACCATCACTGCAGCATACGATTTAGAAACCTGTTTCCGGTTTCCGGTAGTTGAAAACATTTGGTTTATTCAGATCTTATCCATATTCATGGAGCAAAGTCTTAATATAATAATTTACAAATCATTTGAAGAAAAAAAAAATACTAAGAAAATTGGGGAAATAATTTGATATCGTGCCTTTTAAGAGACCAATTTCTCCAAACACAAAGAAAATTTTTTTTTTCCGGACTGTATTTATCACTGAAGCTGAAGACTCTATAGTGTTTACTGCAGAGTAAATCATCTCTTCAAAATAAAAAAATGACGACGTCTGGTTGGTTAACGCAAGGTATGATTTCAGTCATAAACTTATGTGTAACACATTATTCATTCAAAGCATTAGACTGAAGTCATAAGCTGTTGCATCGTTTCGAATGTTCTATAATACACTATTCACCCAAAGCTCTACACATAAGTTATTAGCTGTTGTATGGTTGCAAATGTTTTATATTACACTATCACTATTCACTCGAAGCACTACACTGAAATTATAAGCTGTTTCATGGTTTCGACTATATTACTCATGGCCAATCAGAATACAACATTCGTTTTTAAAAGCAATGCTGAAGATATCGCCAGAAATATACTGGATGGAATACAAGTCAAAAGCTTTGGAAAGATAAGTGAGTATTTTTACAGTTTACATCTGAACACAGACAAATGAAGAATTAAGACCCGTCTGATATGTGTCGTGGTAAAGCTTCGTTTGGTTTCACAAAACAATTGAACATAATAAATGTGTAGGCAGACAAGTTTCCATTCACAATGGAACATTTTCATTTATCACTTGAATGTGGACAAAGGGCCTCCCGTCGTGTTTCCCATGCGGTCTTTGTGGCGGAGATTCTTTCGATCCGTCTATGCAATACTCTCCCGGAAGCTGAAACACCGAATCATCGTTATCACTGTTACTATTTTTAGACAACAATATATCTCTTGAATCGTCGTCTGCTTCCACTCCAGCCTCGTGATCTTTCTGCTTACAGTTTCCGGAAGTATTCGTAGTCGAGTCATTAGCTTTCGGTTTAGTTTTGGTGGCAATATCTGACATTTTCTCGAACAATTTTTCGCGTCTGTCTTTTTTCCGAAGAAGTGCCATTTCCTTTAAGTACACTCTGAGTTGGCTGTCTTGCTTGTTCTTCCTTATATGGGAGGCGATCATCATCACAATGGACAGAGCGTAGATAAAAACAACCGCAACTACGTAGTACAAAGCACCAATGTTGTCATAGCTGGAATTGTGTGGATCATCCACATATGCCGTAAATGTTTCATTATTGCTGGTTTGTATACGCAGCCGCATGTGTCTCTGGTAATCTTTCATCTGAAAGTAAATGAGCACGTTATTCCGTTACTTTTCCATGCGGACTTGAGCCCTCTTACTGTTAGGTGATAACGTTTGTTTTAGTTGAGTCTTATCGTTCATCGTACCTTACAAGTTTCAGCGACTAGTATCATTGGAATTTATCAAAATTAATGGTAGAAAATCTTTTAAATGTTTATATTATTTGCAACATATTTTAGTCCTAGAACAAAATGGCACCTTGTATGGATTTTACTCACTGTAAAATTAAAAGGCCTTAAAAGGATGAAGATCTAGTAAATCAACTCTTCAAATGAACTAGGGGACTTATGTTCCGCTCCGAGGTTTTAGGAGGCACCACTGAAAGAGAAGCAAGTCATTACGCACATTTTTTTGTTCTACTACTATCAGAATGTAGTAATAAATTTGTCTGTTCTTGAAATACAGAAGCGAATTTTACACTTTAAAAAATAAATATGAAGACACTAATAAAAATAAGTTATAGACTTTTTTAAAATAATTTACCACCCAATTCTAGAAAGTGAAAACAGCCATGCCGAGCTTATGATAGATCAAAAGTAAGACCTAGCTGTGTACTCTTAAAACCAAATCAATCCCATTATTCAGATACGAAATAAATAAAATTTCAGTCCGTCCATCCATCTGTCTGTCAGTGATCAATTTTGTTTCCGCAAAATAACTTGAGTTTGTCCACCATCTACAGTTATCAAAGCTTTGTGGATGGCTTGCACTTGTGCTAATGAAGAACCCTATCGATTTCGACTAAAAAGACTCAAAGGTCAAGGTCATTGTGACTGAACGAATGAAAATGGTTTCTGCGCAGTATCTCGAGTTGTCCATCATCTACATTTACCCACACTTTGAGGATAACTTGCACTTGGGATAAGGAAGAACTCTGTTGATTTGTTGGTTAAAAGGTCAAGGTCACTCTGACTGAAAGAGGAAAATTGGTTAATGCGAAATATTTCAGTTATTTACATAAGGGAATATTAAACATGAGGCGGGCGTATAATGTGCCGTCCACGGTAGTCTTATTAGAAAATGTCAGCACTTTGTATTGAACATGGTGCTCATACGAAAGAGAAACGTTACCAATACTGTTACTTATTGCACTGGTCGTTTAAAAGGACATTAGAACATCCCTGAGGGAAAATAAAATAAAAAGTAAAACAAAATAAAAATATAAAGCGAAGACCCACAGGCAAAGGGGCCAGCATCTAAAGCAGCATAACGAATTGGATGAATGGCATGCATTCGGCTAGGGCCTTGAACAGAGTACAGTAACCTCTTTTGGAGTCTGATATACAGTCTGTCGCATAATAAAACAATGACCAAAAAATCTGTAAAATGTATTTTCAGTATGGCGCAGCATGCAAAAGCACGTATGTTAAAAAGGCCCACCCTGTATGATATTCAATAGTATTTAAAGTCTGGTCATATGTTATTCAATACTATTTAAGGTCTGGTCATATGTTATTCAACAGTATTTAAAGTCTGGTCATATGTTATTCAACAGCATTTAAGGTCTGGTCATATGTTATTCAACAGCATTTAAGGTCTGGTCATATGTTATTCACTAGTATTTAAAGTCTGGTCATTTGTTATTCAACAGCATTTAAGGTCTGGTCATATGTTATTCACTAGTATTTAAAGTCTGGTCATATGTTATTCAATAGTATTTAAAGTCTGGTCATATGTTATTCAATAGTATTTAAAGTCTGGTCATATGTTATTCAGTAGTATTTAAAGTATGGTCATATGTTATTCAATAGTATTTAAAGTCTGGTCATATGTTATTCAACAGCATTTAAGGTCTGGTCATATGTTATTCACTAGTATTTAAAGTCTGGTCATATGTTATTCAATAGTATTTAAAGTCTGGTCATATGTTATTCAATAGTATTTAAAGTCTAGTCATATGTTATTCAATAGTATTTAAGGTCTGGTCATATGTTATTCAACAGCATTTAAGGTCTGGTCATATGTTATTCACTAGTATTTAAAGTCTGGTCATATGTTATTCACTAGTATTTAAAGTCTGGTCATATGTTATTCAATAGTATTTAAGGTCTGGTCATATGTTATTCAACAGTATTTAAGGTCTGGTCATATGTTATTCAATAGTATTTAAAGTCTGGTCATATGTTATTCAATAGTATTTAAGGTCTGGTCATATGTTATTCAACAGTATTTAAGGTCTGGTCATATGTTATTCAATAGTATTTAAAGTCTGGTCATATGTTATTCAATAGTATTTAAAGTCTGGTCATATGTTATTCAATAGTATTTAAGGTCTGGTCATATTTTATTCACTAGTATTTAAAGTCTGGTCATATGTTATTCACTAGTATTTAAAGTCTGGTCATATGTTATTCAATAGTATTTAAAGTCTGGTCATATGTTATTCAATAGTATTTAAAGTCTGGTCATATGTTATTCAATAGTATTTAAGGTCTGGTCATATGTTATTCAACAGTATTTAAGATCTGGTCATATGTTATTCAACAGCATTTAAGGTCTGGCCATATGTTATTCAACATCATTTAAGGTCTAGCCATATGTTCTTAGGGAAAATTCCTGATTACAGGGATTTTTTATAATTACAAATATACGAAAATGTTCCCAGTTTTGTCCAACATGTTTTAAAACTGGATGGTTCGTACAAGGGGTTACACATTATTTTGGGAACTGGATAGCACCTAATGGATTTTTCAATCTATCATTCGCAATCCTGTATGTTACACATATAATGAAATAGGTAAATTCTACAAATCTCAGGCAGAGATTAATTTAAATGACAGGGGCTGAATACAAACAAAATATAAAATAAATACCTGCCCATAAGATCTGGTTGGCTGTCACAGTCTATACCACCACCCACCCCTAATGTGTATTTAATTTCTGATTTAGTTTTTACCAAGTCCCCGTGATTTTAGTCAAAAGGTCCGTACTTGATTTAGTTGCCTCTTCCCCGTTTGTCGCAAACATTACAAGTATTATGGCAAACCACTGATGCATTGGGCAGCTCTTTATAGCTTTCATAGGACTTCAGCTTTCAAATAACTTTCCTTGATATCACTGGTCATCTCCCAATAACAAATGTATGGCAGAAAAAAATATGAATTGGCACTTCGGCCACCATCATGGCCAAGCTTAGTCTGCATGCATGGAAGAGCTATACAGGGGAAGGGTCATTCAAAGTAAAATGGTAAACATTTAGAGACGATTAGAAAAATTAAAACAAAAATGTATAAGGGTCGATATTCCTAATGGATTTAATGTAATTAAGCAAATGTACTGTACATTATAGTGAATAGTAAAAGCCAATAGTAAATACAAATCGTAAAAGCAGAATCATCTTCATGAATTGAAGACTTTGATTGATAAGCAATACCTACTTAAAAGTATGGTAAATGTCTTCACAAGTAGCATTGTTTTTTTCATTAGTTTCAAAGTACTTAATGGGAAATTGTGAGAATTACCAATCAAGATAGGTCAGCAGACCTCTATCAGTTGTAATAAAAATAAATGTCAACTTTTGTTTTTGGCACAAAATGTGTTGAAAACATAGTTTGCTACCCTTAAAATCAGAACGGCCATCATCCAGATCTGTCTGTCTGTCTGTCTATTACTCTAGCCAAATCTAAAGCGCAGAGATGAAGTTCACCTAACTTAATACATGTAGTGTACTTTTGTATGTAAAGTATTTTTGCTCCCTACCCAGGCAGGTGAAAAATGTCAAATTAATTTTAATTGACTGTATACAATTTGGGCATAGTTTTTTTACAAAAACGGTATTCATTAAATCTTCAAAAACGTACAGCAGCTAGCTATTTTCAGCTGCTGGGAAAGGGGAGAGGGAAGTCTCTTAGACTGTTCGGCCAGGTACATTGAAGTTTTATTCTTCTCAATGAAGTCTTGTCCCTTTGATGAGAATTCTTTGTGCCATAAAGTTAACTATATAGTAGGTGCTACTTTTGTTGTATGTATACTATTCTAGCCTAAGCTATGTTAACAATATGCATACAATTATGATACAAGTCAACTACAATATATCTATAAAAAAAAATAAAGTGTTACTTTTTAAAAAAACTAATAGAACTTGAAAAAGGTTTGATATGCCAAGACCATAGTGTAAACGGCAGGCTTGATCAACGTGTATAAATTCGTTATTTTACCATGGTGGATACATCCAAGGTTGACAATTTATAAAGAAGAAATAAACGTGATATCAATACATGAGATTAAATTAGTGTGACTTTAGTCTTAAAAAACCCTTTAGCTAAAAAATGCTTACATCCATCCATCTATCTATCTATCTATCTATCTACTGGTAATTTAGCGCTAACACTTTTAAATAAGGCACCAGTTTTGAACGTTTAAAATTTTTCCATTTTCAGTCATGACAGCTTTGAATGAATGTACCAATAAAGGATTGCATTCTGGAAATGTCCGTTTAAAGCTTTGCATTCTTTCTTCGAGAGTATTCAAACCATCTACGTGTATTTCCTTTTTAATTTTCTCTCTTTTAATGGATTTTTGTTTCTTTCAAACTAATAAATACAACATTATGCATCCGTGAAATTTAAAAAAGCCCAAAAACTAAATTAAAAATAAGGAATCTCATCTAATGTATTAACAAAACAACCTTGAAAATGTTTTAACCTTGTGTTTGTCACCTTTGTGGACCAAACAATCATTTTCTAATATTAGAAAATCAATTTAAACCATAAGAAAATAATTTTCAAACGTAAAAAAATGGACTGATTTTTAAATATTAGACAAATATTTTGTAATATTCGAAATATAATTTTCTAAAATAGAAATTGAACATCTAATATATAAAAATCAGTACATGTTCTAATATTTTAAAAAATGATTTTCTTATATTATAAAATCACTTACTAATATTAGAAAATGGCCATTTTTTCCCAAAATAGATCGCCCAAAAGTCGTTCCAGACAAAACGAAGCAATTTATTAAATAACTATTTTCTAATAAATCATTTCCTAATAAAAGAAAATCAGTTTCTATTATTATAAATCAATTTCTAATATTAGATAATCATTGTCTAATATAAGGAAACACCCATTTTTTTCCACAACTGCTTGCCATATTAGGGAAAATTAATAGGTGTGAAATTTGTAATAGTATATTTGGATCGTGGTGTTTGATAGCGCCAGTTTAGTACCTACACAGTTTAGTACCTACACAAGATAAGCGTCTTTAAGAACTCTAACAGAGTCACAATCATTGATGGTAATGAAAAATCTGGCACAAACTTTGGTCGTTGAAACGAAATAGGCAATGATAGAAATGACTTCAAACTGTAGGCCCTAATAAAATTTTCTCTTCTTGATTTAGATGTTTTTTCAATAATAGATTGAAAGCTAGTAATTTCCACCGGGTATATTTTAAACAAAATAATTAGTTGATAAAATTTATATATGCCGTATCAGAATAATTATGGAAATGAAGGTACCAAAACAGTCTAGAGCTTTCAAAAACGGCAGAAAATTGGATTTGATCATTATTTTTGCATGAAAAATATATCTGACTTAAATTTTAAAAATTCAAATTTCTAACGATAAAGATCAAGAACTGAATATTTAAATAATTGTGATACTTAGTTTGATTCAATTTCTCAATCTGTCACTATTACTATTCAATCAAACCAAATGAATGTTCAGGCGCAGTTTTGATATTACAGGGACCCAACACATTTTGATATACAGGGACCCAACACATTTTGATTGGCGGCTATTCATACGCCTCACGTGATTTCTAGTTATTATTATATATCAATACTATGACAGCATAGCCTGCATCATTCACATTTCATCATCCGTTCGGTCAGCCGCCAGCCGTGGAGGAAGCAGCATCGGAACGCAAGCGGGAAGAACTAACAGATGGAAAGGGTGAGTACAGCTTGGCGGAATTTTGGTCGGGCCAGCGAGGCAACATCTAGGATAAGCTGGAGTGGGCGGAACCATCCAGAACGCTAAGAGAGGAAAGCCATCCGGTAAATAGGAGAGGCCAACCATCCAGTGCGCTAGGAAAGGAAGCCCTTCAGCCTCCGGGAAGAAAATCAGCTGGTGGAATCCGACCAAATCATCCACAAGTTCGTCAGACCAAACAACAACAATAATAAGCCCCACCATCTGTCCAGCTACCAGGAAGAACCTCTGAAAACAGCTCGGGGAGGCAAGCCATCGAGATAGAAGCGGCCAGGACCACCCAGCAATCTTGAGGGAAAACCTGATATATCTCTCCAGGTATAGCGACCAGGGACTTCCGGTTGGAGTAGGAGCAGCGATCCACGCTGCACCGAAATAGGCAGGCTGAGGGTTTTCATTTTGGCTCTGAAAAGCCTGTCTGATCTATAACTTTATCAAAATGCCTACTGATTGGTTTAATATTGATCAAAACTCTGGACATATTGCCACAAATGTCCACATATACCGGATTAAGATACCATAAATAATAAAAGGAAACTTATGCCTAAGAATGGTATTTTTTCTTTGTTTTTTTAACATCATGTACGCTTTGTACCGAAATTCAAACTTAAAATGGCATGATACTTAAAGTTAAACATGACGTGGATTGCAATTACAAAAATGTGATTTATGCATTGATATGTGTGAAATGAGAAGCATTTTACATAGCTTAGACGAAAAATGAACTAAGAAAGAGAATGACAGTACATAGACAGCAAA
>JAQPZY010000717.1:195000-220000 GCA_029931535.1 Margaritifera margaritifera | reverse complement strand
GCCTGGGAGGTATCGAATCCGCGATCCATGGATTACAAAATTGAGCTACCACAGCTTCCATCTCCTAATGTGAAGACCGAAGTTGAAAAGATGATTAATTGGGTATGTAAGTAAATAAGTAAGTAAATGATTAATTAAGTATATAAGTAAATAAGTAAGCAAATGATTAATTAGGTATGTAAGTAAATAAGTAAGTAAATGATTAATTAGGTATATAAGTAAATAAGTAAGCAAATGATTAATTAGGTATATAAGTAAATTAGTAAGTAAGTATGCATGTAGGCTAAAAACAACACTATTTTTCAGAGTGTGTAAAGTTTAAATAATGTCCTATCTAACACCTAATTAAATGCGTGATATAAAAATTAAAGATTATTGACATTTACCGTAAAAAAAGGATGTCAAAATGCACCTGTATCTTCTTTTGATATGGATATAAGATGAACTATACAAAGAGGCTGATAAAATGAAGTTTAAGACACTCCAGGAGGATTTTTAGTAATTAATCTAGACCTCAGTGACAATTTTTGTATTACTATTTATTTGTAAATTTTCAGTAAAAAATGTGTACATGACAAGATAGCGTTACAATTTAACTGATACATTTTTAAATGGTGAAATTATTACTCTATCCCAATATTTTCGAAAATGTTGCAAAACAAGCTGTAAATAATAGGAACTAAATGTATCTGAAGTCATCTGACAACTAAACTACCAACATTTCCATGTCGATGACGCATTCCCAATTCCTAAGCTACACAAGGAAATCTCTTCAGTAGACTTCCATCAATAGCAACATTTAGGCAAATTCTAACAAAACTCATGATCATGCCTCAAATGAATTCAGTAAGTAGCATTCGTCTTGTAACAAATTTTTTCCATTATGGAATATCTAAAAATAATTGGTTCAATCTTAACACCATTTTTAACTAATTTTCTCCACGCAGGATATTTAACCACACTTGATTTAATCTTAACACCATGCGGGATATCTAAACACACTTGGTTCCATCTAAAACAGCACGTTAAACTAATTTTCTCCACGACGTAGTGAGTAATATTAAGAAAAGAAAAAAATATCGGATATATGGATTTCTATTCGGATATATGGATTTATATTCGGCTTTGGATATTAACAAATGGAGTGCATATGTTTGTGTAGTTTGTTAATTAGGGGGAAATGCATTATCAAATGATTTACCAACATATTGGGCACGTTATAGAGAAAAGTCACTTATCATCCTGCATGGCTATATATTGGGTATTTATAGGCAGGGTGACCCTGTTTCACTGCATTTTCCCCCATTTATATATATATATATATATATACATATATATATATATATATATATATATATATATATATATATATATATATATATATATATAAATATTTATATATATATATAGATATAGATATAGATATATATATATATATATATATATATATATATATATATATATATATATATATATATATATATATATATATATATGATGCAGGGTATCAGTACAGTAACTTGATCTGGGTGCTTGTATCGCGTCTCGTGAGATAGCGTAAGGACATTTGATCTCTCGAGACCCCAGGGGTAGAGCGTAATTTCGATGTCCTTCCGCTATAAAACGAAACGCGATACAAGCAACCAGATCAAGTTACTTTAAACAGTTATTATAAGCAGACACGTTTTCATGTTGTTGCTGTTGTTCAGTTACTTTGATTTAGTGGCGTACAATAATCTATTTTGATGATTCTAGTATGAATAGAGCTTGAGAAATAAACTTAAGACGGAAAATTTAACTAAAGTCAGCGAAGCGTGAAAAATAGGTGACAGTGACCTACTTTTGTGACGAGGACGTATTACTCATTCAAATGCATCTCCTCACCCAAAACTTAACCAAGAATGTACATCGAATGTACATGTATGAGCAAAGTTAGCCCCTGCAGCCCCCACCCCAGGATTAGGTGCTATGAAGCCCACTCCATACTGATGCCAAGCATCTAAGAAAGATTGGGTGACATTCAGTGAGAGGGTTCATATGTATATGCTTTTATATGTGCGTACACCGACGCCAAGGTAGAACAATAGCTTACCGCTACTTCGTAGAATTGAGCTAAAAATCGTGCCAATATAAGTAGACCACGATATGGATTAAAAACCTTCCTCTATTCTTTTCATATTGCTTTTTTTCCTCACTTGTTATTTCTTCTTTAAATTATATGAAAACTCACCGTATGCTTCCTTGTAATACATTTATGTTTCAGTACAAGCCATCTATCTTTACGTTTAAGCTTTTAGACTCATCCAAAATCAAATTATACACGGTCCTTTATTGAAATTTTCTTACCCACTTTAGCTAAACGTTCCTCAACGACATTTTTTATGTCAAGCTTTTGAATCAGTTCTTGTTGTTTCTTTTGTTGATTATGGTCACTTGCTGCAATTGAGAGTACTGTCTTTACAGTTCTTAGTGCTCTAAATTCTTTTAGATTGTTTGGATGTTTGTCTTTAACACGCGTGGTTAAATTCCACATATTCCTAGATTGTTGGGATGTTTGCCTTTAACACGCGTGGTTAAATTCCACATATCCCTAGATTGTTGGGATGTTTGCCTTTAACACGCATGGTTAAATTCCACATATCCCTAGATGTGTGAGTGCAACATGGGCATTGTTTAGGCATTTCTTGTTACTTTAGAATGAAATAGCAAATAATAAACGTCACAAATAGACACTAACTAATTACCACATAAAAGTACAAGAAGTAACGTTCTAATTTCACGTAGTGTTACTTTTGTTAATAAATGGCAATAACTGTATGAAATAGTTTGTATTAAACTATGAAGTAGTATGTAACTTTGTTCACTGGAAAAGCACAATTACGAAGTACCTCTGTAAGAACAATTAGCTTCAGAAACAAATATCTGAATAATTTCCAGTATAATAAATATATCACTGAAAATGGTTGAGGATACTGGGTGTTTTTCTATCACGATAAGCTACTGTGTGAAATGTTCATTATTCCGTGCATGACATGTAATCAACAAAGATGAATTCGAAAAAGAAATTGTTGTTCAAAAAGCAATGTACAAATGTGCGAAAAAACGAAAGGCAGAATGGCATAACAAATGTACGAGACCAAAATAAAATCAAAACATTTCAATGTGAATGTAGTATATTTGTAAAAAGCTGTAGAGAGTTCACACGAGATCAAAAATCGAGAATAGACTAATGTGGAAAAATCAGAATGAAAATAATCACATTTTTGTTTAATGGTGATTTAATTTAACTGAATACTTCATCTGACAGCTCTTGAAAATATAAAGATTTATGATGTAAATATATTGAAGACAGTTTCATCATATAAATATGAAGGATCACTAGAGATGGAAAATAAAGATTTACGTTCAGATTTCTAACGTAAATATATGGAAGATATTTCTGACAACGATGGAAAATAAGAATTTCCGTTGAAAGATTGAATAAAAGGATCCAGAGAAGGAGACATGTTGAGGAGATGAGAATCTAAACAGAAATTGAGGACAAGGACGAAACGAGAACGTTGAAATGTGTTGCTCAACATGTCCAAAGATGGAAGCAAATAAAGCTTAAGGGTACAGCAGTTACTGATAAAACAGTTAATAACTACTTATTCAGTGGTGGAAACGATCAGGATCTCTGTAAGTCTTACTACCAGGCATAGCCGCATGCAAAGAAAATCTGGAAGCAAAACATTCCAATATTTAATTCTGTAAAGGTGCGGCTAGTTCTCAAAACAAAATTTGAAAGCAAAATCAGGTTTAGAGAAAGAGAAAGGTGAAACTAAACCCTTCTTCTACACGACCGCTTTTAGAGACATCATGAATAAAGTTGAAATAAATAATGTATTAAATGCTATGTTTCATTAGCTAACAACTGAATTCGAGAAGAAAAAAAAAGTGATTTAATCAAATGAGTTTTAACAAATTCGTGGCTCTCTATATACATGTCGATAAGTATGACCCATTAAACAATAGCTCTTATATGGTTACCTGATTGGGTGAAGAACAAGAAAGCATGCATCAACGTTAACAACACTGACAACTCACGATATCTTTTACGCAGTCGAGTCGATTCCAAACGTACCAATAAAGACGCATTGAAGCATAAAGAGTACAATGTCCAATAAAATTTAAGACATCAGTAAATCTGCGGAAGAAATCAACGTATATGTTAGGTTTATAAAATAGCTGAAGACAAATATATTAGTCCGATTTGAGAAAAGTAAAGGGATCATCACGTTGATATATTCATTATTTTCGATGGAGTTGACAAATATCATTACGCAGATATAAAGGATTTATCTCGGCTGGCATCAATTCCAATAGATAAGCACAAAAATCAAAAGTACATAAATGCAAGACGTGTTTGATCACTTTAATACAACATAAAAATTAAACGAAGACAAAAGATTATGTTACAACTTAGCAAATACGGTTGACATTATGTGGATGATGGTTCAATCATTAAGATGAAAAATTATCAACATCAGCTCAAACGTTTCATATGTTATTTACTGCTATCTTGAATCATCTGAAAACTGGAAGGATAAAAAACAGGAAAGGTGGACGTTGGAGAATATAAAATATATTCCTTCAGGATTTTGCATGCCCATGAAGGCATTTTGCAAATGTTATGAACGAATCGTTAACAGAGAAGCTGTTTGTGTTCAAAAGTTGTATCAAAACATTTGGCGAAGGTTAAAAAATCGTACACAACAAATTAAGATCAAAGAATACAAAATCTATGGTCTTTAGTGAAGAAAACAAAACAAAAATCCTTTCGATTCAACCAAAATTTGCCACATTTGTAAGAAACAAAATATTAAAAGATAAGGTGAGAGATCAGGACCACTTGACTGGAGTGTACAGAGGTATGGTTCATAACGATTGCAATCTAAACAACAATAATACCCAAAAAGAATGAAACATACCTTTCATTCAGTTAAGACATCGTTTTAGATAGGTTTAAAAAAGGAAAAGAGATCATTGCAAAACGAACGATTTAGCTCTTGGATAGCTATTGATTCTTGTGGCAAGCTCTTGAAATTTGAAAATATGAAATCTAGATTCCTCCAAAACAAACCAACAACAACAAAAATAAAAGAAAAGAAAAAGGTTTAACCTATATAAGCATTTTGATTAATTTGCAATGAAACAACATTGCCTATTTACTATTTATTTTGCTAATCATTGTTCAAATTAAACATATCTCATATTGACTAAAAATATGTTCGGGATGTTATGGAACATTACAAATTGAACGCATTACGTTACCTTCACGACTAATACGTTATGAAAGAGACTCTGATACTGTGTGACTTTTTTAAAGTGTTTTGCAATGTCTGTATCAAACAATTCATAAAAGAACTGAAGACAACAAAACCAACTGCGCCTAAATAACTTTGCGCATTGTAAAAACAACAATTTAAACAAAATTGTACACAATAGAAAGTTAAAATTGTACATGCAGTTGGGGCTCTGAAATTGGCAAAATATACAGACTTATTATTTTCAGTCAAAAACCTTGGTTACAGACATATTGAACTCAATACTTCAAAATATTTTGTGAATGACCTTTTTCAAATTAATGAAGAACAGCGTGTTTGACAAACAAATGGAAAACTTAAGACGGAGAAATTTTTGGAAAATATGTGCAAATGAAAGAAAAAATGTTTCATGCAGAACGATATATCGTTTGCAAATATAAAGGCAAATGATGATGATTTGGTCTTGGTTAGTATGAAAAACAGAAAGATCAAAATCACCATGCCGATCTATTGTGGATTTACAGCACCTGAGTTATCAGAATCGAGTTCTACTACAACAAAGTCAAAAACAAACACGATGATCAGATTACTTCTAACCAATGCTCATTCACTTTGTATCAATGTTGAAACAAACAATTTTTATATTGACATGAAGGAAAATATACAGTTGTATAATACAAGTGATTATCACAATGACAACATCTTTGGTATACCACAAACGAACATAAAGGTGTTGGTTTATTCAAGGTTGAACTAAACGGTGCAACAGTTAGAGAGTTTGCAGGTTTACGGTCAAAACTATATTAATTCAAAACTAATCATAATGAAAAGAAAGTTTGAAAATGTATAAAGGAATGCGTGATTAAACACAATCTAAGATTTGATACGTACAGAGACAGCTTACTCAATCACGAGAACAAATGCTATCAAATAACATTGCTTAGACCGTACAATCATGGCATCTGTATCATCATGAAGAAAGAGGTCCTATCGATGCTGATGATAAACGTTTTGGGGTTGACAGTGAAAATACATTACCTTAGGGCTATTTTAAGTGAATCAATTTATGTAAATCGAATCTTTAAAATCATTTTAGTACGAATGTCACACATGCTAGATGCACCTGTTGCTAAAGTATGTGTTGGACTGGTATCTGTCAAATTAAAAATGTGTCATCACTAAAATAATTCAGACTGTCATTAGCGTTAAAGGTGTTCTCACAGCTTGACAAAGACAGAATCACACGTACAGCTTGTACAAATGTTGGTGTTCCAAAAAACATTTACTACAAAATCATGAAAGAGTACAGTATTTCTTTGCCATATAGATATGAAAAAATTAGACACATAGAAAAGAAGGAAGTAAAAACAAATTCTACCGAAGGAGCTTCTATTACAAGTACAGTTTCTGGTATAAATACAGTTCCTGAAGTAGTTTCAAGTACAGAAGATTTAAACATTTAGATTAAACAACACCAAAAACTAGAAGGAGACAGACTGATAATGAAGAAAATATAGTTTAGTAACCATCTTATAACACTGGAGAAGGTTCATTTAAGCCATGCATGTATTTAAATAGCGAAGTTAACGCAAATAGAATAATTGATGAAATTGAAAGTCGAATAAAACTTTCCAAAAATATAGCGAAGCATCTCTCTTTGATTTAAGATTGGACCGACATACAAAACATCTTTAAAATAAATTTTCAAACTTATTGTGTCGGTAGGTTTCTCTCACTTGACCAAAGATTGCATAATTCCTACTGGTTTGCTACTTGATCAAATTGTGCCTTATGTAAATTTTATTTCTTTATTCTACTATCGATTTTCTGGCGCATTTGATACTTTTGTCTGTTTGCCCTACTATCGATTTTCTGGCGCATTGGATATTTTTTCTGTTTGCCCTACTGTCGAATTTCTGGCGCTATTGTTGGCAAAACCTCAATGCTATGCATATGCAGTCTGTATTTTGTAATGTAGACATATTAGTATAGAAGTGGCGAGTTCTAGGGAAGTTGCTATTGTTTATTATTATTATTATTATTATGCGTCTTGTCGGTGGAATTTAACTTATCATAAGCATCGGATTTACATAACATAATCTCTTTGGAGTGCGCGAGATTACATTATTATACTAAATAAATCAAGCTGTTGCACGAAATTCAAGTGATGCCAATATGTTGATATTATATAATAGTCTCTTTTAGCGAGGTCAGAACATGTTTGTATGAACCTACTTATAGCAATATTCGCAATGTAGGAAGCTAAGGTAAATGTTGGTTTAATCATATCTCTGGAATTACTATAATTGCTTTAGTACTCTGCTATTCATTAGTTTTGGCAGCTACTGGGTAGCTTGTCTGTGATCCTGATTTGAAGAGAAGGAAAATCATTCAATATAATTTATTTGTTAACAGTAATGGAATTTAAGAAAACAACATAAATTGTAGCCCTTCCTTTTTAGCCAGATTTCCTTAAATTTGCCATCGGAAACATCAGAGACACCTGCTTCTTGCTTCGATGTGCCACAGTGAACGCAGTCAGTGAATCTTTTTAGTCAGTGTCTAGAGACCGAAAACGAGAGATTTTTCTGTTGTTTTACAAGCAGAATGGTGGAGCTTGAAGGAAGTGTATAATAAGTCAATACTGATTACAAATGTTTTGATGGAACACGAATGCGGCGCCACTATGACCTACTTTTCGTGGAATAGGTTTGGTTTTATGGGTTTAACGCCATTTTTCAGCACATGATGGGCTATACATGGCGGCCAGCATCTCTGGTGGAGGAAGAACCCGGGAAAATCCCGTGAAGAACCACCAACCCACGAGAAGCTACTGGCAAACTTTCTCACATAACCACATTGGCCGAACCCAAGACTCGAACCCACGCAACTTTTCGTGGTATAGTGTTCTTACCAAGGCACCCATGCACAAACAAAGACTGCAGCAATTAATGCATGCGAAACCGAGCTTAATGGTAGACTTAAGCAAATCCACTGAGGCCTGAAATATAGGATATAGTGACCTAATTTTGGTAGAGAGGTAATTATCATGACACATCCACACACAAAATCGCGCGACTCTACAGCCAACCATGCCCGAGAAAATGAGAAGAATACAGATCTTAACCAAAATCATTGAAGCGTGATACATAGGTCACTGTAACCTCATTCTGATAAAGTGTTCTTTTACTCACCAAAACACATCCACCCAAAAGTTGTATGATTCTGCAACTAACAACGTCTGAGCTACTAACATAAAAGCAAACATTAACCAAGATGTGGACAAGGATCACACAATATACTCCATCCACATTTGCAATGGAGCCACAAAATGGTCAAAACAGAAAGCAGCATTTTTTCAGCATCCTACATAACTGTACTGAAAGTCTCTACCATTCCCCAAGGCCAATCCACAAATGAGTATGTCGGACTGAATGTATATCTAATATCAGGCAACGTCATTTGGGAAAAGAAAATGAGTGCATCTAAATGGATATAACAGTTGTTTGGTGTCTGATTCATACCATTTGCCGATTAAAAATCGATGCTCACCAGTAAACATCTGACGACATTGCAGCAAAGATAGCCCATTGTGAGTATACAAAATCTACACAATAAACTAGCCTTACTGATGCACTGTAGCGGTGATGTCTGCAAACAAGTGGATGTGGTCCAGAACAGCAAGGTGAAAACACACACACACACACACACACACACACACACACACACACACACACACAATAACAACTGTATGACTTCAACTTCCAGATCAACCAGAGAGCATAAGTATGAAAGCGTTCTGGGACCATGTGAAATTATTTTTTCTGTGGACAGTAACTCGACATTTCCAGTCGTATGAATATCGTGCCAAGATTGGCGGAAGCATGAGCAATAATACTTAATAAATTCGGGAACGTATTGAGGAACCTAGGAGTAATGCTGAATCCAGACCTTTACAGAAACCGGCACCCCTAGCAACGACAAGAACATAAGGGAAGGTTTTTGAGATCTAATGTTAAGGAAAGCGGTCCACTGTCACAAAAATACCAGGCAAATACGAACAAAAGGCTGAATAATAATAATAATAATAATAATAATAATAATAATAATTATAATACTGAAAACAGAAGTGTGAGGAGGAATTAACAAATACTTACCATTGGTAAACCTTGATCTTTGCCAGAAACTGGCCACATCAAAATGAAAGGCTGAAAATATGATGAAGAACGTTTATTAATAAGATTTGAATACTACCATCGTCTACAATCAATGTATAGAAGAGGTACTGTGCACCGAGAATAAATCTATGATATAAACAAAGTAACAATGTTGGTTATTTGTGTGTATTTAGTTTAATACAAGAAGAATGAGACACCGAATTTTCTTCAAGAAACGGGGGAAAATTTGATAATTTTCATCGACTCACATGTATTTTAAAGTTGGTCTATGCTATGAATACTTCTGTGATCCATTATAAAATGAAGTCTATGATGTGTTTAGAAACAATCCCATTTCCTGAAAAGGTTAAAACTGTACAAACATCACGTCAGTAGCTGAACTACCTAATTTATGGAATCATGCTGGGTTTGTTGCATCCGGTATTTATCAACTGAATATCACCTGTGACTTCCAGATTATGTTTACAAATCAGTTCCATTACTTCAAGAAAGTGATTTTTGGAATTCAAGGTCAACAAAACAAGTGTCAGTTTTCCGGCGAGTGTTTGAGAGATTAATGTCTTAAGAGATTCATACTGCCCCCCCCCCTCTTGAAATACATTTGTAGACACACCATACTAGGTCTTTCCTGAATCACAAAAAAAAAAAAAAAAATTCTGTCATAACTTAATAATACAATGTATTTTATAGGGTGATGGGACTAATGGTCACAGGGCATTTGGTCATAGGACGTATGGTCATATAGACTTTCGGTCATAAGAGCTTTTGGTCATAAAGTATTTTGGTCATAACGACTATTAGTAATAGTACTATAAGTCATATGATCCCAAATACAGAAACTATTATTATATTGGTTTTGTGTAACTGATTTTCTGCAAGACCATTCACAACAAGTATTGGTTTAAATGGAAGTACACGGTATATATGGAACTTCTACGCGATGAAGAAAAACTTTTATACTAAACGGTTATGAGTACTGTAGGCATAGAGAAAATGCACAGGGACATGTTATCTGGAGGTGTCGTATGGCACGAATACTTAAATGTAAAGCTAATGCAGTTGCTGATGGTTTGAAGATTGTTAGACATGATATCAAACATCACAATCACGAAGGCAACGTTGCAAGAGCGATCGATCGAAAATCTGTTAGTAGCTCAGTTAGATCTCTAGCAGCGCTCGCCCATGTTCCAGTTGACGACGTTGATGAGGCTTTTGATATTCTGGCAGATGACATGCCTGCTGTTAAACACATGGATGAACTATTGAGCTATTTCGAGCACACGAAAATGTGGGGTCGACGTCAGCGTGGTAGAGGTAACCAATACGGTCCGGAATCAACGTCAGCGTGGTAGAGGTAACCAATACGGTCCGGAATCAACGTCTGCGTGGTAGAGGTAACCAATACGGTCCGGAATCAACGTCAGCGTGGTAGAGGTAACTAATACGGTCTGGAATCAACGTCAGCGTGGTAGAGGTAACCAATACGGTCCGGAATCAACGAGACTATGCAGGTTGAGCTTCATCTTAGCGCACTACTTAAAGGTTAGGCGTTAGATGTATATTCTCGTCTTCCCGCGATTATAACAAATTAAAAGAGACTCTTTTGAAAAGATTCCAATTGACTGAGCAAGGGTTTAGAACGAAGTTCAAATATAGTAAATCAGAAAGAGGAGAACGTTTACCCAATTCGTGAGTAGACTATTTTTTAACGATGGGTGGAATGTGGGAAAGCTGATAGAACGTTGGTAGGAGTGGACCGAATTTTCGCTCCGAGACCAATTTTTCACTACATGTGGTAAAGAATTATACTTGTTTTTGAGGGGAAAATCCTTTACGAATGTATTTAATATGACTACACAGACGGATTACTTCGCAGAATCCCGGGAGGGAGGTACCAAAAACGTGGTCTCTAATTACAATAAACAGGGTAGGCAGTCTAAAGACCACGATCGCCAGAAACAAGAAAATACCGGCGGAAACAAGAGTGGTAATTTGAAGCCGGAAAGGTGTTGGTCGTAGCGATAGGCAATGTTATATATGCAAGGAAAGGGGCCATATTTCGTCCGACATTCCAAAACGCAAAGGGGTCATTCAAAGGGTAACATACACTATTGAAAGTAGAGGGTTGTCCAAAGTTAATAGTGGAGACAGTTTTTTGCGTGATAATTTGGAAACGGATAACATGGGCATGGTATACGAGTCTGCGGCGCTTGCGCATTTGCGAATCGATCGTGATGTAATACAGTCGATCGTCACTTGTCTTTTTCCAGTGGAGAGGGTACTGGCAGCCAAAGGGACTGCCAACGGTCAAGACGTGACGGTTTTACGCGACACCGGATGTACTGGAGTAGTTGTAAAGCGGAGTCTCGTGAGGGAGGAACAATGCTGGACTGGAAATCCCCGTGCATATTATTGGATAAGACACTTGATCCCGTTCCCATTGCAAAATTGAGACCCCCTTCTTAACAGAAACGGTGGAAGCTTTAGGTAAGGACAACCTGATTTACGACCTGACAATTGGAAATGTCGAGGATTCTAGACTCTCGACTTGGTCAGATTCGAGACTAGGTTGCAGGCGCGAACGCTGGGAAAGCCCTTCTGCAAGTTGAAAGTTCCGAAGGCCGTGACTGATATTTCGCGAGACGAGTTTGCAAGCGAGAAGCGTTGTAATGGTAGGGGAAGATCCAAATTTGTATCCTGCCCAGGTTATTGTATAGTTAATTTACAGAACCAGACAGTAGGAAATTTTTCAGCTGGTATTTCCCCAGAAATACAGGTCCCATGTACTAAAGGTAGCGCATGAACCTAGTATGGCATGTCACTTGGGCATGACGAAAACGACTGATCGAGAATTAGCAGAATTTTATTGGCCAGTGTAAATAGTGACGTAGCAGGATTTTGTACATCGTTTGATGTTTGTCAGAAAGCCGTTTCAGTGCCAGGGTGATAAGAGTACGGTTAATCCAAATGCCTTTGGTAGATACCCCGTTTAAAAGGGTGTCTGTGGATATTGTGGGTTCCGTCTCCGTTAAAGACTGGAGAAATCATTATATACCAACCCTTGTAGACTAAGTTACTAGATACCTGGAGGCTGTTACTTTACTGGGTATCGAAACCGAGTGTGTGGCGAGGCACTTCTAGATATGCTTAGCAGGTTAGGGGTGCCGGAAGAGTTTCTTATGGATTGCGGATCATAGTTTACTTCAGAGCATATGGCTGAAGGCGGTATATTTTTTATCAATTCGACAGCTAACTACAGTATTGGCCGTACCACTCAATGTGTAACGGTTTAGTCGAAACATTTAATGACACGTTGAAACAGATGTTACGTAGTATATGCGCGGAGAGGCCCCAAGACTGGGACCGGTATTTGAAAGTGATTCTATTCGCGTACCGTGAAGTACCACATGAGAGTTTGGGATTTTTACCATTTGATTTATTGTACGGTAGACAGTTCGTGCTCCTATGCGTATCCTACGCGAGCTGTGGTCGGGTTATGTGGCCGACTATGAAGTGAAATCAACCTATACACCATAAACTTGCGCCAAATATTGGAAAATACGTGTCGGTCACCGCACGAAGAACTCGCGAAGTCGTTTAGACGGTACACGAAATACTACAACCGCAGCACGAGAAGTAGGAAGTTTGAAATAGGGGATATGGTGTTGGTGCATCTCCACACTAGTCAGAAAAAGTTACTAGTACAGTGGAAAGGGCCGTACAAGATTAAAGAAGTCAAGTGTGAGATGGACTATAGATTACGACATACAGCGAGGACGCATCGGAACTATTCTACAACCGCGAGCACGCAGGGCGAACCAAATTTAGTAACAAAACTATCCTATTGTGGTAACAAATTTATTTTCTTATGTTTGAGCTAATATGTTCGCAAGATACCTGTAAGTGCGGTACAAAATGTTTTGTCACGAGATTTGACTGTGAACCTGAGATCATGGATAGAATATGACTGAACTTGTCTTAGACAATGTCAAGATATAAATACATGCTAAGTTTGGTTAAATCTATCAGTAATATTTTTTTCTGAAAAAAACCCAACAAGTTATTGAAGTGATATCATTCAAAGTATTCTTGAGATATATCCACAGACTGTGTTAAAACTCCAATAAGTAGCAATAACAAATTTTGGCGGCAATGTTGGACGTCAGATTGGCAGCATTTCATTCAGTAGATATGTAGATATGGCCACCCATTCAGAAAGAGAAGTGATAACAAGAATTTCAAGATGGCACCCGTGGCGGCCATAATGGATGTCCGAGAGGCACTATTTTATTTAGGACAAACTAGACATCATTTGAAATTATTTAGTGAAAACCCCATGTCACGTCATCCGTTTAGGAGGCGTACAGAAAAAAACCCCCAACAGATTTTAAGGTGGATGCAGTGGCGGTCATATTGAATGTCACATTGACACGGTTTTCATTTAGGACCAACTAGACATCATAAGAAGTATATTAGTGAAACCCCAATGTCGATATGACCATCCGTTCAGGAGGAGTAGCGATAACAAGATTTTGAAAATAGCCGACGCAGCAGCCATATTAGATGTCGTATCGGCACCATTTTTATTTAGAACCAACTACACATCATCAGCAGTCTTTTAGTGAAAATCCGATGTCGACAGGATCACCCATTCTGGAGCAGTAGCGATAACAAGATTTCAAGATGGTTGCCACGGCGGCCATATTAGATGTCTGAGGGGCACAAGTTTCATTCAGAACTACTATACATCATAAGAATAATCTTAATGAAAAACTCATGTCAATATGGCCATCCATTCAAGAAGAGTAGCGATAACAAAATTTCCAAGATGGTCACCGGTACGACCATATTGGATGTCTAAGGGCATTATTTTCATATAGGACCAACTATACATGATAAGTCCTCCTGTAAAAATCCCATGTCGATACACCATCTGTTCAGGAGGAGTAGAGGTAACAAAATTTTGAAGATGGTCGCCGTGGCAGGCATACTGAATGTCCGATCGATACCATTTTCATTTAAAACCAGCTAGACATCATAAGAAATCTGCTAGTGAAAACTCCTTGTCTATAGGACTATACGTTCCTGAGTAGTAACGATAACAAGATAATCAAGATGGCTGTCGTGGCGGCCATATTGGATGTCCGATAGGCACCATCTTCATTTACGGTCACCTTGACTCTAGACTTTGGGATGAATTTCTTTGTAAAGTCTCATGGCCATCATCCCAGTAGTTTACGAATAGTAGGCGATAACAAACTTGTGCTAACTGACGACGGGGGAAAGGCTGTCGCATACGCTCTTCTGGTTTATGACCAGTAGAGCAAAAGAAGAAAAAAAAATTAATGAAAGAGAGAATAATAAATGGATAAATGGGTACAGCAATCTGTTTATCCATATCTTGTTCTCTTTTATTGTAAATTTTGTTTTATACCAAGCAAACACTATATTAGGTAGCCTTTGTATTAGGGCTATGCTTTTCATGCGCCAATATAACAGAACTTTATGCTTGCAGCTGCTCCTGAAATCAAAATGACAATTCAAAATATGGAAATATCTTAAAGATGTGTAATTTGTGAAAAGTCCTGATGCATAACTGTGACATATTTTGACACTTTACAATTTACCAAAGAAAACAATAAGAGATTTTATTTCGAGCTACGACGTTCCGACTCCATATAAAACACAATTTACCTGACGTCACCATCTCTTGAGCAAAACTGGGGAATCATTCCAATCTTCGCGGTATTGAATATATTTAACACATTGAACCTGTTTTCGACATATTTACTCCGTTTAGTGAAGGGAAATCTTGAACAATGGGAAAATGCGCAAATTACCCACATATTTTAGGTAAACACTAAATTAGGTTAATGAATCAACTTAAAAATATTTAAACTGTAAATGGATTGAATCTCTTTCAAATACATTTTATTACCATAAAAATTTAAGTTGTTTCTAAAGTTTGTAAAGTCTTTTTTCCTTTTATTATCTCAAACTTGAAAGTTAATGTTCTATCCATTATTATTTCTTTAATTATGCCAGGTAAATGTTGTGGCAATGTGTTCATGTCATCCTCTGATGTATCTTCACTCTCCACTTCAATCGCTCCCCAACTTTGCTTATTCTTTATGTACTTTTGTGGATGTTATCGTAAAATGTAGAACCTTTCGAAGATTTTCTTATCTTTTCATTTATCTGCGTCATATAGTCGATAATTGTCTGGTCGTGCATCATAAAAAGATCGATTTGATCCTAGACACTGACACAGAAGAGACAGATACGCAGACAGAAAGCTATTTAATTTTTAAGAAAAGCATTGATTATACAGACATACATTCAGATAGATACATATTGATGGATACATATATATTCTTGTGACATGCATTGATTTTGTAAATCATCATCATCATCATCATCATCATCATCATCATCAAATCCTTAAAATACTGAAAATGGACTCATTTTATTATATGTTGGCCCCTTAATATGTCCTGTACGTTCAGACTGGTTTGGTTTTGTGGGGTTTAACACCGTTTTTCAGCACATAATATGCTATACGTGGCGGCCAGTATATTTGGTGGAGGAAGAACCCGGGAAGACCCCGAGAAGAACCACCAACCCACGGGAAGCTACTGGCAAGCTTTCTCACATATCCACGTTGGTCGGGTCGAGACTCGAACTCACGCGGATAGAGGTGAGAGGTGACACACTGCACCATCGCCGCTCTGTAAGTGAGTCTGCTATCTGGCGATTTACTATGCAATTTTGGATAATATCCCTACGCCGACCAGCTTGGCGGACACGTATGTTTGTCATGAGCCTAACAAGATAGTTCCAAACAAATACCCCTTTACTTTGTTTTTTGTTGTGATGTCTTGCAAAGGTCAATCTAATATATGTCTTGACTGTAATTTGAACTAAGTAAAATTCGTCATAAAAGTGTGTTAACGTGTTTTTGCAAAACGAAAAATTGACCATACTCATTGGCGCAGTTCGGTTGTCAAACCTTCGGTTTTGGAATTGCGTAGTTTTTGCACGTTGTTCACTTCCGTTGTCAAATCTTCAATTTCGGAGGTAAGTAAATCTTGCAGATAGCCTGCAATTCCATAATGCCTAAATGGAAGCGAAAGGTTTTGGAAAACACCAGAACTTAGGAAGTTTGAAAGGTGTGAGTGATCTGTAAAGGCGAGCGCCTTAGACCACTCGACTATCTGGGGCCCCCGTATCTTCAAATAGCACAGTGAATCGTGTCATCAGAGAATATTTGACGTAAGCACTGGAAACAGACGATCAGAAGGTGAGACACTTATGTATTGGGGGATTGTTATTATGAAGATTCAGGGTGATTGTGTGGGGTGGTATTGAAGGAAAAAGAAAAAAAGATTTAAAGTAGTAAGCGTATAAAATGTGCATTTAATTTTTCTAACAATCTACTCTGGAGAAGAATTCTTATGTTATCAAGCAACAATACCAACCGTACATGTGATGATACTGAAGCAACGAAAGCCTAAGTATTAAGTGCTCAGATGCTTCCGATTACCACTAATTTGTATGCATGACGCGACATGAGGAATGGGGAGTATACCAGTGATTGTATGTATGATGCATTCTTAACAATTTCGAAGTACAGTTTTGTGGAATGTAAAGCTTATGTGATACAATGAAGTTACATGCATAACTCGGTTGTTTTACGATACGGTTATTAATTGATTGTCATTCAACACTAATGTTTGCTGACATATTTACACATTAATATCATCCGTATTACTCTACGTTAAATTTTAAATCGATAATGGAGTCACGTACAGGACTCATAACTGTATTTTAATGTGTTGCCCTGACTTTGTACCACTATATTATTCAATACGATGTTTATAAAAATATATGGTACATGCTGCCATTCTAGCCTATGATGTGATGCAATACACGAAAAGAACATGACAAGAACATGAATTGATTACATTTCTGTTTGTCTGTCTGTTTGTCTATCTCCATCTCATATGTCTCTGCACTAATACAAACTTCCTTAATATGTGCCTTTCTATTCCTGTCTCATGTTCATACAAACAAATTGTCCACCTACCTTAAGGAAGACGGCACCTGTTGAATATCTTGTCACAAAGTTTTAGTCATGACCTGTAAAACAGGCAGCCACAAACAACACTTGCAGCTCTGTGATTGTACTCATCTTCGTGGGAAAAAATGAAACTACAACTGAAACAATTCATTTTTCACCGTCATGCCGATCTCCTAACAGCTCTCGGTAATTAAACGACAAACGAATGACCAAATACGGGCATTATGAAGCGCCATCTGTCGGTATTATCGATCGGTCGCTCGTTTTGACTTCAGTCCCTATTAAATCACTGTCGTTAATGGTTGTTATAGAGATAAAACATTTTAGTGGACATTTTCAAGGAGACAATCTAGCAACATTTCGACGCTGCTCATCAGATTTCAAATCAAACAGATCCAACAGATTCTGATAATGCAAACTCATAAATGTGTTTGTCTCTTACTTAAGGGATCATCTGCTGTTGTATATGCCATGATAACACAGCTTTAATCATGCATTATTGATTATGAGCTCTTTCTTAATATAGCTGTTACATTTGACCCTATTTAGGCCATACATGCAGTAGCGGCGCGAGGGTTCGAGGCGCTCGGGGGCAATGTTCTTTAGTGGCCCCCCTACTTTATCACAGAAAACAGTTTTTATGTCAGTTGCCAACTTCCATCCTACCCCCCCCCCCCCCAAGTAAGCTCCTTTACAGCTACAAAAAAAGCTCCCGACGGCGCCCCCCCCCATTCGCCTGGACCAGGAGGCAATTGTCCCCCCTCCTCCCTCCCCCTTGCGCTGCCACTGCATTCATGTCTGTCATTTCAGCTTAAACATAGTACAGATTCATTGTTTAATAAAACAACCATAATCATCAACAACAGGAACAATAACAGCAGCAATAACAACAAAGCCAATTCCGAGGATAATATTGAAGTGTCAGTTCTTATTGTATATACATGTATTTGCGAGGTCGACGCGAGCGGTAAACCAGGCAAGACCATGACCGTACCAAATTTCGAGTAAAATGTGCATTGACTGATATTATACTGTTTGTTTGTTTGTTTGTTGTTTGTTTTTTTTTTTTTTTTTTGTTTTTTTTGGGGGGGGGGGGGGTAAAAATAGTGTCGTCTGCATCCAATATTTGCAATGTCTAGTTTTAATATTTCTATTACAGAATTTGAACAAAATAAAAAGGTGTAACTCTTATAAACATGTGTTAAAAGGATGTAACTCACAAAGTTAGAGAAATTTATGGAATTATTTGGAGCTTATCGAAGACGGCAAACTACATCACATCTGTTGTCTGAAAATATAGACTCGCCCACGCAAATGTGTCGATCGTGTTAGTAAAAGAAACTCCCGTTTGGTTTGAAACGCGAACAAGATGACAGTGTTAGAGACCCCACGGCGACGAACAGATTAGAAACAATAAATTAATGAATGATATGAATAAGTCCTGAGTATTTTTTTATATCCTTAATGCCTTTAGTTCTTAAAATCGGTAGAGAGGTACAAACTGTTCGGGGTGGGGAATGGGGGTGTAGTAGGTGAATACTATAATATAATGGATCAAACTGGTCCTTTTTTCTACAAATCAGAGCTAAAAAAAAAATTCTTAAAAAACAATGTCAGGCACCCTGAGCCAACAAAAATTAATAAAAGTAAAAGGTTGGTCCCTAGAAGAGATATTTTAAGAACAGCACGAGGTTATGCAAATCTAATAATGTAATTATGTATGTGTGTGGTTTAACGTCAGCACAATATTGGCTACAGAGTGTCAGTTAAAATGTGAGCTCTAAAATTGTAAATACAAACACAAACAAACGAACAAACACAAGGCCGGATTAAGCCCCCTTCCCCCCAGTATGGGGGCCTTGGAGAAACTGCTCCATTTGCTATGCCTTTAATCCGGCCTTGAACAAACATACAAACAGGCATGCAATACTTATTAAGTCGAAATTAAAAAATAAAATAATTAAAAAAATGCAACCAAATACAAGAGACTATCGAAAGACGTGATTACTCATCTTTAGTAAAAATGTAATCTGAAGAATTCGTAAGCTCATTGATATGCGAAAATGACCCTGATTATAATTGTCATTGCCCTGATGAAAATGTTTCGATTTATTGAAAATTGCTCACACAGTCAACAAAATGATTAATAATTTTAATAATTTTACTGAAAATTATAATCTGAGTCATTATGATATGGACTTAGTGCAAACATTTGCGACATATTTTATAAATATAATGAAGCAATATATTATACAATTATAAACTCTACAACAGGGGTCCCCAACCTTTTTGTGCCTACGGGCACATTTGTGAGTTTATGAGAGAGTGGCGGGCACAAACCAATTAACTTAACCCATTTGTTTTTTCATTATTCATTATAACCTCTTTCCGTATAACCTCTTCCGCGGGCACACAAAAAAGCCTTGGCGGGCGCCATGGCGCCCGCGGGCACTGCGTTGGGGACCACTGCTCTACATGATCTGTTTATCATGTCCTGGAAAATGTGGGTTTTAAGCTCATTTTATCTGAAAAGGGATGTAAATCTAAAAGATTACGTCTGAAATGGCTAACTCATACGTCATACATGACATCATCTCCCCATAATCCGTCATTTTTAGCAGTTGAGCTACAGGTGTTCGACAGGATAGAGGCCTATCCCCTCCTTTTTCCCATGTATATAATTTCCGTGAGTTAATCCTATATCTCCATCAATTATATCAAATTGCGAATGACTAGATTAATTATCAGTGAATGTGTATGCAAGCTATATTGATATCATGTTTCTACCAAAACAGATTTCAAATTGTGACGACAAACTCTTCATGACCAAAATGTCAAAAATGAAAACTTTCCATAAATTTATAAATGTACTTTTTTAGGTTGTTTAAATATATAGGTACGTAGATCTTAACAAGGAATATATTTATTTTAGTCATCATTAACAACTTCAATTTATAAAACTCTCTTTATCTTATATTATAGACAAATCCAAATCTTGCTTAATGTATCATATGCTCTAAGACTAATTCATGAATATTTGGATACATTCCTGATGCTTGATTACACATGTTACTATTGATTCAGACTGAGCTTAGTGGGGGTGGCCTTGGTCATTCGCGAAACTGACAACTCCAGACGACCCATCGCTGCATACCTGTTGGTAAAACACATTTCAGATAGATTTTAATTCTCAAATTACACAACTAATTACAACAAGTGACATTTGTCTGTGTGAAAAAAACCTGAAGAGTCTGCACTTATGCATGTCAAACGATCACCACATGCGAACATATTTTCTGCTGCACAGTGTGATTTTGACTTCAATGAGCTGAAATAAAACATAGGCCGCCCCAGCAATAGGAGGCATCTCTCAATGCAGTTCATTTAAGCTAGTTTCATAAATAGAGTTTAGATTATCGGTGCACTGTCGCTGCCATAGGAAATAGTGTTTTAATTCTGGACTCCAGATTTGACGTCCTTTTGTGTAGAAGAGTTGCCTCAAGATGATAGGCTCACTTGATGTAGGAACGTCTCCGTACAAAAATTTTCTTTCTATCTTGTTTATGATCCGCAGTTTCATATATATATATATATATATATATATATATATATATATATATATATATATATATATATATATATATATATATATATATATATATATATATATAATTACAAATATACACCAAAACAGAGCGGAAAGTGCTATCCCTGGATTCTACAGGAGAATGCTTGATAACATTGAACATAATTTTTAAATACGAATAAATAATATTATCATACAGGTTAGAGAATTTTAATTCGTACTCTACGGAGATTAGAACCCGCATCTGTGGGTTGCGGTACCCATCACCTTGCCTGTAAGCACCAACCCATATACCATCTCTAACCTGTATGATAATATAAAATCAAGTTTGAACACGTAGTCTTTATTTTTGACAAAGGTTCTTTGCTGATCCTAATCTGCGTAGAGACCAAGACATATTCATAAAAAACACCTTAAGAAAACAGACTGTCATTGTAATACACAAATGAGTATTTGGTATTATGTTATACGCTGTTTTCCTTTACATATAAGAATGAACATTTCTACCATCCAGAGCCGCTGTCAAGATGTAAAACTAGCCTGTAAAATAATGTATCTGTCAGTTTATCAGAAACAAATTATAAGCATTATTCCATGCATTAAGCTGCAGTCATTATGACCTCGACAGACTGAAGTCGACTGGAAAAATCAGAGTCCCGCTTCAACATATTAACGGCACTTTTAATTAGAATTTAAAATTTTCTTTCAAATATGAATTTGAATATGCTCTATAGTAAATATCACCTAGGTGTCAGAGTTCCATTCCCAGGAATCCTGACAATTAAACACTACTTAGGTGAGTATGTAATAATTCACATGAATCTTGCGATATGATAGGTAAGAGGTCCAATAGAATCACCGACAGGCAAAAACAGACATACAGTTGTTGATATATGAATTATGATAGAAGTAGCCCGGGGCTCCAAAAGGATTAATTTTTCAAATCATAAGTCCGATCAAAGGTAAAAACGTGTTTGTCGTTTCTCTTCCCTTTCGATACTAATAGATATAGGAGCTAGAAAGTTAAAAGTCAGGTTTGTTTTGTTGGGGGTTTTTCTCGATTTTATCTTGCATTTGTTTGCCGAGTTTCTATCTGAAAGCCTCCGCGTAAATTTAGATCCTTTATACAAGATTAATTTTGTATTTCTGTCTTTTTTTTTATCTGTCTAGAATGATTGCAGTCTGTTTAAAGACCTGGTTGAATCAATACATCCTAAATAGTCTCGACAACAGCACTGCAATTATTTGATGACGCTAGGTTTCAGGTTGCCATGGAAATATTTCCTGGCAATTAGGATATCTGGAAATCAATTTATAGCCTGCTGACATCTACTATTATCTATTATTGTTTTATCCAACGATCATTCCATCCGTTCGCTCGTCCGTTCGTCCGTACTTCATCCACCCTTCCCATTTATGTTGAAATCTAATCCTAGTAACGAAAAGGAAATGTATGAATTTGATTTTAAGCAAAAACTGTTCTTGAATGCATTACTCAGAGTTCCGGGCAGAAATATGATATAAATAAATAAATAAATAAATAAATAAATACAGCCGATGATACTTAGATGATACCGATAGGTCACTCAATAAGGTTCTTAGGTCTCCTGGATTATTCACAAAGTATTCTGGATTAAAGTCAAATACTGAAAAAGAAAAGTTATAAGGATTGGCTTTCCGAAAGGCAGTAGTGATAGACGTTTGTCCAGATAGAAATCAAAATTGGACAACATAATGTTTGACAGTTTTTGGAATTACATTCAGTCTTTGTTAATAAAAATTACAGACCTCAATTATAACTCAGAATTATGTGAAATTAAAAATGCTATTAATTGCTGAAATAACAGAAAATTAGGTGTTCTATGAAAAGTAGTTGCATTAAAAACTTATGATTTATAAGTTCAAAATCATTCAAAACCTAATGAGGAAGTGATAACGGAATTCGAAACTGATTTTTTCCCTAATTTATTTGAAAACACCTGTGATAAATGAGACCATTTAAGATTACAAGATGAGGATTGTAGAATGATGCATATTGAGTCATTTGTTAAATTTATTAAATCTGACACAGATGAGAAGAATATTTTCTTCAATGTCATCGTGGATATAATTCAAGGTCATCATGGATATCATTATTTTTTTAAAGAATGTAATATATATACTCTAAAGTTAGCCACTTTTGGAATCAGCTATTCAGATAAACTTGCAAATTAAACTAAAAACCATTTCTGGAAAGAAGTGTTTAATACTTATGCAGAATTTCCAAGATAAGATATAAAAAGGGAAGATACAGATGCTATTTTTCAGTTACTACTCAGCTACAAGACTGATAATAAACCATTTAAAAAAAGGGAATTGGTGATTCAAGGGTATAAAATTTGTTTCCGTTCAAAGAAAATGGTTGCTTTATATTATGGAGGAATTGCTTGAAAACGAAGGTTTTTATCTTCCTATTACATCCTTTTATGGATTAAAGAGATCAATGCTAACAACTTATCCACGACTAAGGAATACTACTTCCTATATTTTTTTTTATCTCTTTATTCCAATTAATTTCTAAAATATTATAAAGATTGGCTTGGTTTGGTGTTATAAGGCACAACAACACAAGTAGGTTATTTAGCGCCAAGGCAATTGGAGTAAAGTGCTTTTCTCAAGGACACAGCACGGCTGAGCCGATGGTGGGGTTCGGACCCACACCCTTTCGATCTTGAGTCCGGCACTCTAACCACTGAGCTACCGAGGCTCCTGCCTCCATTAGTCGTGTCTTACAGAATGCAGGAGAGTGAATCGTGCCTATTCGCATTCTCGTGCCTGCAGTAAGTAAATACTAAATGAATAATGAATGGCCATGGAACATGTATGATAACAATGAATGGCCCTGGAACATGTATGATATCTTTATCTCTCATATAAAATATACAAATAAACAAATAACAAAACTGTCAACAAAATTACAATTATTTGATATAACAGACTTTAAAAAGCACATAAAAACGACAATTTCAATATAAATTAATCCGTACAATTCTGACAGCAAATGATTTTCTTAGTAAAGTAAATGTTAAAAAGAATACATCATTATGTAGTTTCTGCAAAAATGAAAATACAGCACTGATATTTGATTGTGAATTAGTTAATATAATTTTGACATTATTGGAAAGATGGATTTATCAAGAAAATTCCATGCCACTAAATTTTCCAAAACAGGAATTTATATTCGGCATCAATGGGAAGGGGAATATATAGTTCAAATGTTATAGTATATATCGCTAAATATGATACGTACATACAACATTTAAGGGGAACTATTCCATATCTCGGTGGGGTGTAAAATAAGAAACAAGTAATTACTAATGTATTGATTAATTTTTGTTTTAAATCCTCCGTCGTATCGCATCATCTCGCTGATAGAATGCGAGGTTTAGGATGTATGTGTTTGTGTACTAACGACAGTGGTGGACTATTGTAGCCGAACGGCCTTCTCACTTCTTACTAATTAGCTCTGCTGTTGGAGGTTAATGGTCAGATTTTGAGAAAAAAGCCTTTCAAATCAAATGGAACAAAATTTAAAAAAATAAAATAATAATATTATAAAAGGGTCTGAGGATAAATACATTCTTATATCTAGGTATTATTCTCTTGATCCCATTCCGGAGGCCAACAAACTCGAGTGTGTGTAACATGCATTATCAAAACAAATTCGCACCCAAAAATTATACTCTTTTTTAAAAGCCTATTGCATTCTTGCTATTTGAGCCCACATTAGTCAGACCAAAATAATGTGTAATAACTGTTCTATAAGCGTATTTTATATCTTACAAACTATGAAACTTCAGAGTCAATGCAG